>JASTWK010000188.1:0-305641 GCA_030770225.1 Temnothorax unifasciatus | reverse complement strand
ACGGTACAGAATGCCTTCTCAGTACACAAGTAGCCAAAGTGACGTCAAATGAGTCTTAATAACGTCTGTGACGTCAATAAAACGTCTTTAGACGTCATCTTTGCTACTTGGGTCATATATAATTTAATCTAAATAATTATATATCTGACTAAAACCTAATTATGTTTTATAAGAATTAAACATTTTGCTGATTATTATTTCTATATTGTTATTATGCGAAAAATGATTTTAAATGGCAATAAGTTATATAATTCGATTTAACACGTATATAATATGATAATTTTTCAAATATTATATTTTTATATTATTTGAAATATTTTTAATATATTTTGCTTTAAATTAAGAAATCGAGAAGAATTGTTAACTAATATCTTTTACTTGAGTGTGCATCGCAAATACAATAGGGAACACGCGTGTCTGTATATTTTTTATATATTTTAGTATAAGAGAAAAAAGAACAGCTAAAGATCCAAAGACTAAGCGCGATAGTAACAAAAGAAGCCATTGTGTTATGCTTATGCGTTGCATGTGTATGTGATAGTTTTTTAATATATTTTATAAACGTATTGTAAGACACAACGAATATATTATATTACATATCATTTTTAGCATGGCTGAGATTTAATTTTTTACTATTTCTATCGAACGAAATAAAACTATTATCATTGTACATTATTATATCAGTCGTGAAATAGCTAGTGGAAGTGGACTTGAATTTAAGATTAATACTGTCTTTAGCGAATCACAAAATTAATTCTCATTATTGTGAATTGTAATTACTGTCGTATCTAGTCAAGATTACAATTATCAACTTTGATCATTTTTAAGTGAAAAAGCGCCAAAAATCTGAAGAACATTGTAAAGAACAATAATGAATAAGTCGCGCGGATCGCGGAAATTTAGTGTATAATCGGCCAAAGATTTCTATAAATAGAGAAGCGTTATGTATTAAACAAGTATAATATCATTATTAGTTTGTAAGTTCCGACGAATTCATTATATGATGCAAATAATAGTAATATTAATTGTACCAAATAATATAATCTTGTACACTATTGTAAATAAAGAACAATGTTTGTAAAAAAGAGAAATAAATAAAAAAATGCGATGGATTGTTAATAATGACACTTTCTATAAAGATTAGAATACTAGAAAAAAGATTCCATAAATAGTCACATTTCTATAGGTATAGGGAAAACCGGGACAAACTTGGCACCAGGGCAAACTTGACACTAGGCTTTTTGCCAATTTAAATCTATCATAAAACCTTGCCTTTCTTATTGTAAATGCGTTTATGTGTTAGTGCTGTCAACAGAATTTTGTGACATCAGAGTTATGGGGTAATTCGAATGCGACATAAGCGTTTTCAAACAGCAAAAAGTAATTTTCTAATCTCTCGAAAATTGCTACTCTTTCATCGAGCTTTACTCTTGCGAATCTACAGACAAGTGATTTTGATGGGAAATTCGATGCTCTATACGAATCCGATAAATAATCATTTTTGCATATTTTCAAAATTTTATGTTTTTGGAGTGACAAAAGTGAAAAACAATCCGGGCCAAAGTCGACACCACGTCGTTTCGTCGGCTCCCAATAACAAACGATGCTTGTCATGCAGCGTATGGCTCATGACAAATGTGTGAGCACGCGTCCGATCGCGAGTTTACCTGCATTAATTGTTTTTCAGACATGAGTTTAGATGAAGATAATTGTAAAAATTCTACATTTTCTTTCTCATTTTCCAATGATTGTTTTACTTTATTCCGAATTTTTGTACTTTTCTAAATGCACGATAAACAATATATTTTTATTTTCAGACAATAAAAAATAAGTTCAGATCAATTGTGCTGATCAGGCAAAGTGTCGAGTTTTCCCGGCATTTTTCAATTTAAAAATTTTTTTTGCGTCACTTTTCCTTTCTGGGGGCAAAACTTCCTTAAGCAATTTTGTACCTGAAGGAACACTCTTTAAATGTGTACTATTGAATTTGCTTGAAAATTTTAATTAATTGTAAAATTGCCTTTGAAAAAATCGTGTCGAGTTTGCCCCAATCTCCCCTACGTTATGCATGAAATTAATTGCAAAAGAAAGCAGAGATTAAAAATATTTTTCATAATAAATTGAAACATTTAAAAATACTTACTTCCATAAATAATTCCAAACGACTTTTTGTGCCACAATATAAATCTCACAGAAGTTGTTTTATATCACTAATTGGGATAAGTAAATACTGTTAAATGCTCTGCTTGTATAACAAAATAATAATTTAAAAAATGTTTGCAAATTTTCACCAATTTGATACGATCAGTTCTGTGATGTAGATTTACGTTTAAAATTAAACAAAAGAAAAGACAGATGATTTTACTTTGTTTCGTGACTATTTCGAGCGTATCAGCTGTGCGGATTGGGATGATTAAGCAGAATGAATCGCTACGCCGCGATGCACGATGTCATACCGCATTCTTCCGGTCATTCGTGCATAAACGCCGATATTTCCGGTTCTGCACGTGGGGCGCGTGACCGGCACACGCACTTGTTGCCCACCTTTCCGTTTCCCCGTCGACGGTCTTCCCTCTCTCTCGGAATTCTTTCCGGATACAAGTTTCCGATTCACGTGTGCGTTCTTCCGACGGCGGCGTCTCATTAGTTCGATTTTTCATTTTTTCATACACCGTCTTCGACATAGCGGTCGCTTTCTCTCTCTCGAGGGCCGAGCACCAGAGAACTCGAGCATTCAAAGAACCGAAAGAAAGATCCGGCGACAAGCGCACTCCACCAAAGAAGAAAGAACAGACAAGACACGCCAAAATCCCGCACTCACCCCCTCCCCCTCCCCCCCCCCCTCCCTCCCTCTCCCCTCCCCGCAATCCCACACCGAGAAATCCACCAGACGAACGCGAGAGCGACAGAGCGCTAGCGAGAGAGCGAGGATGCAGAGCGAGGACAGAGAGAAACCAAAAAGAATGGACAGGAACACAGACTAAAGCCAGAACCCCTCCAAGCCACCCCTACCTCCCTACCCCTCACATCCCTCCAGCCCTATCCCCCTCCCTCCCTTCCCTTCTCCCTCCCTCCTCTCTCGGGATCGTCCAAGTCGCGTGATATGTGGATTGTGCATCTATGCAAAATATCTTTTGATGCCGTGAGAATGCCTTACTGCGCATAGACGCCGCTCCGTAATTTCGCTCTAATTACTCACCTCGCGTCTGTCTTTTGTCCAGTTGTTTCTCAGTCGTGCTTTTTTCTTTCACTGCCGAAACGACTGATGGACGAACGCAAATTAATATAGGTTACGCATATGACAACCAGCAGCTGTTGCTGATACTATGCTTTGTTCGCAGCAGCATATATTGAAATGCATACTGTTTACTTACAAGCGTTTAAAACAACTATGTTGTAACCCTATAAACATAGATACATATATAAATATATTGTATTTGTATATAAATAAAGCCGTTTATTATATATAATGTACCATAGCACAGAATCCAGCGGAGCTACACAAACTCGACTATTTTATAGAGATGTGCAAACTATCAAATTTGAATTTCTATGATTCGAATCCAAATATTCGAAAATTTCGAATCTAGAAACGAATACAATCATATTACATGTCGAATTTATAAACTCGTATTTCCTGTTAATAAGCAAAAGTGCGATTATGTTAATACGTGCATTTAGTGAGTGCATTTAGTATTATAATCGCTCTCATGAGCGGTTAAATAGCAGTCAAAAGTTATTTCTAATTTTTAAAATATACTCTGTTTTCTATCAAATTGCAAGTAAAAGTTTAAATATGCGTAAAAAAATAGTAAACTATGAGTACTATCTTAATAATAAAATAATATATATATTTTAATAATTTATTGGATAATATTTAAATATTAATTGGATAGTATTTTAATAATTTATCTATGATTTTTTACCTAATGGTTTCAGTTACTGCGAATTAAAATAAAAATATTTTATTAGTTTTATATTAAATATTTAGATATATATATATATATATTTTAAAGAATTTATATTATATAAACAATATTGTTTTCCACATTGAAATATTCTCCTATTATCCGCATATTAAAATCCAGTCTAATATTTATATTATTGTTAATTAAAAATTATATTTCAACGATTAGTTATTACTATATTTTTACTCCCAATTTGATAATCAAATGATTATGAACAATTACTTTATAGTGACATTCTTCTTGATATAGGCTGCATTCCGTTATTCACTGTCAGTACTGAAAATCTATTTTTGTATATTTTAAGTTATGCCATGTATACTAAAGATTTTCAGTACTGACAGAATTGCTGACAGTAAATATCGAAATGCAGCCATTAATATCAAGGACACTAGAAAAATATCGATTACTTTCCTTTTTTTTTAAATAGTTTTCCATCATGTTATACGTCAAATTGAGGAAAAAGAAAAATGTCGCTGTGCTTGAGGCATACTTGTTGGACAACGTCAGAAGCGAACGAACAACATTCCATCGACGATCTCGACGATGGCCTTAAAAAGGCGATAAGATCCGTTGAAGACAGCACACGAGAGGAGAACATGATCGCGAAACGACACGACAAGTAAGACATCAGATCAGAGCGACGTGCACGCGTGAGAATATGACACGCGTCCTTAAAAGGTGCTACATACGGGTGCAACCTGATCGATCCAGCGAAATGGTCAATTAACGCACGTCGAATTGTTCTGATCCGTTACCACGCTGATCGTCCCGACACGACCTATCCTATCTACGAATTCTCAATCTTGGCCGTGACTCCACCGTGGATCCGTGGATAGTTCTTACTCGTCGAAAAGTTGATGGACATGCGAGGGACCTGTAAAAAAAGATCCCGAGGATGAAAAGCAGGTAACGTAACTAGATGTTTAGACAAACGCAAACGTCGCGACGAGAGGACGGAGATCTTTTCCTCTCGAACTACAGAAAAACATAGAAAATAATCAAATGTTAAAAAAATATTTATAAGATGGAAGTTTCGTCTCTGCAATGTGCGTCACAACAATTCTATTACAAAATAACAAAAAGGTGTGAGATTGCAGTCATGTGTCAAGGTTTAATATGAAAAACGAAGATTAAGCGAGTTGTCAAAACCAATCCCGGAAAGAGGCAAGATGACGAACAAATGGACAAATACGGATAGCGGTTTTGATCGAGTTCCCTCCTTCCGTTAAATTGGCAAGATCGGGAGAAAGAAAAAAGAATCCGTCACATTTCAAGATACGTAGGCGGACAGCGGCACGTGCCCTACAATAGAGCTCGTTAGCGATTTCGTATGATTTCCTTTTTCGTTTCTTTTTCTAGATGGACGTCCACCTTCCTGTCGTAAATAAGGATCCTTTCCAGCACCAGATGTCCGGTAATTAGCGATCATTAATTACCTGAATGGACGGACCAGTGTTCGGCGCTTGCTGTTACGAGAGAAGATTCCCGATCTCATGCAATATATCTGCTAAACGGTAAAATACTTTAAACGGGATTGTCGTCCTTGAGGCAAATTACATATATAATTAAGCATAAGAACATATTCTGCGATGATTTGACGTGTTTTTTTCCCCATATAAGATCTGACATCACAGATTATTGCAAGTGAATTCGAAGAAACAGTTTTAAATATGGGTACCAGATATAGATGCAAAATTTTATTTCGCGTTTATTATAACATTTTTATTCGTGTTACCAAGTTAATATATAGATATTTAAAAATTCTAATTAATTAGTTAAGATATCATCAATAATAACAACCTCATGATCTTTCGATATCTAATATTTCGATATCTAATATAAACTGTATAAAATAAAATATACAGTTATATGTCATATATGTCTGGTAATTATCAGACCATCTCTCGTAGGCTTAAACTGAATAGACCTTTACGGTTTTGCAAATTTTTTAATAAAAAATAAGAAATTAATTAATAATGATCCGCGAATCAGCGTGAGTTCGCGTTCAGCGATAGCGCAGCGATTATCGTTGTTTGGTGCACGGAGGTCCAGCTTTATTCGAACATAGTCGTGTGTGTCGAACAGAGCATTCATCTTAAGCTGTCTCTTCTTACCGGATGTACGCTGATTTGCGGATCTTTATTAATTTCTCAGACAACACCCAATATTCAAAATTGACAGAAGACGTCTTAAAGACATTATTAAAACGTCTTTTAGACAGCACATCATAAGACATCTTTTGTACCAATTTTGAATATGCGTGCTGTCTGGGTAAATTCTCATCATTTATTGAAAAAAATAAAAAACCATAAAGAATTTTTTTATTCAGTTTAACCTGCTCTACCTGCCCACGAGAGTTAGTAATTTTAAGTAATTATTAAACATCTGTATATTATTATATATATATTATATAGTATATATATATATATATATATATATATTATATATATATATATATATATATATATTATAAATCATAAAAAAATAATAATGATATATTCACGCCTTTAGATTTAGCTTTTAGTACTAAGTGCAAGTTAGAAGAAAAACATAGCTAATATCCCGTTAGAAAGAAGGGCGGAGAATGGATTTCCCAAAGAAAACGAAGAGACAGCGGGAAACTGAGACAGATTTTGACCGAGTGGTCACTTGGCTGTAGGGCGTGACCAGAAGTGGTCAAGCATCGAAAGGATCGCTGAAAATCGATTTCAGGCACAATTTGCGTCAAACGCATTACTCCGTGCCCTTTCGACTGGGAAAACAAATTGGCCCGAGAGATTCGATTATCCTTTTCCATTTTCTTCGCGCTGCTCTTCGTATGTATTGATATTTAGTGAACTTTATGATTTTGAGTTCTTACATTTCACGTATCCATAGTTGTTATTATGTTACTTGTGTGCATTATTAATTTATTAGTTTACTAGTAAATGTATTAATAAATTAAAAATTATTTGCACGATGATATAAAGTCTCTATCAATACCGAATACTATACTAAATATTTTAATTATCATAATAAACTCCGCTTTCTTCTTTGATTTGATTATCTGTCTGTTAAAATTCTATTACAATTATTAGTATCAGAAATTTTATGAAATTCTATAAAAGAATATTATGTAATTAGACAATTTTATATTAGACCCAGACATGAATTTAGTTAGATATGACTACATTAAAAGTGTCAAGATCCCATGATCGAAATCAAATTTAGATCGTAACTTTTCTTCTGCCGCGTCCCGTGGGAGAAGTGATTCGTTCCAGGCTGCAGGTACAACGAGAAAGCGATCTAGAAACCGAAAATTTCGAGACACCTTTCGCTACCCTTATGGTGTCAAAGTCAGCACCCCGGACGAAGATCAATTTTATAGCCATCTGACTCCGTGTCGAGCGGATTTTTCCTTCGCCTCGACGTTCGGCCCAGTCGAAAACTCGTTAATCCTTTCAGGGCAATCGTTGAATAACAAGAAGATGCGCGGAACCAATTATCAAAATCAACCTAATTTGTTTACAGAAAAACGTTCGTACTCTCAAAATGCGTCTTACGTTTCTCTAGCGTCGCGTCGCTGCAATTCGTCTCCAAAATTTTCTGGCACTGCCTTAAATTTCTTCGAAAAATAGCCTTTTTACAAGAAACAAACATTGATACATTTTATAATATAGCTAATTTATAATTTTATCCATTAACTGCCAAACCATAAGTTTTTAATCGGTTTCTAACTGATTTAAAAATAATTATAAATTTTACATAATTGTACATCCCTTAGAACTATCTTGATGTTTATTACATCGACAAACGTTGACATAAACGTTCTGTTTGAAAAAAATGCAAACGTAACGACAAACTAATTTGCAATCTATAATTTTCGTATCGACATCTGCTTAGTCATTAATTTCACACTTTCCAATTAGAAGAAGCGTGCCGGAAAATAACAAACGCTTTGACACGCCGCCTGATAGTCTTGCTCGCTGGTTATTAAATTAATCCTCAGGAAAACTTGTAAAAAGTGATCAAGCGTTTTCGCTGGTATGCGTAAAGCGAAGCGAAACGATAACATCAAATTATATCAAAATATTTATCGGGATGGGCTAATTAATGAACTTAATCGACATCGCGCCGCACGTAATCAATGTTCATCGAAGAACCGAAGGAAAGGAAAAAAAAGAATTTCCTCGCGCTAAGAGCAATCCGATAAATCATAAGTGCCGCTATAACTGCGATCGTTATGATATAATAATCTGAGTTCTCGGTAAGGATGTCCCGGAGGACGCGCGCGTGTTCAAAGAAACTCGTTGCTCATCCAGAAACTGCACCACGCATGAGATAGCTGGTTTTCGATCGCTACTCGGCCGAAGGTCGAGCTTGATCATCAAACGCATTATTATTTCTGTAAGGATCCTATTGTTGAAAATTGTACAACAAAATCTCGTTCTTATAGATTAGGTAATAAATTTCGCAGAACTAACTTTCTTTCTCGTCGATTTAACTTATATCCCCACATTATCTAAACAGAACAGAAAGTTAAATTGACATTATTTTGACTTTTTTGTTCTCCTTGGGCATTATACGCATTATCCGAATAAAATCCCTTTCTCTAAATTCTTCCATTTTTTTTCTTGCATGGCTTATCGTTTGTAAAAAATATTTTTTTTTTAATTTTAATTTATTCTCTGGCAAATTAGTATCTAATTAGAAATTTAAAGGCTGTATAAGATTAATGTTATAATTCGCGGACGAGAGCTTGTGAGAAAAAACACGTGGGCACATCAGCATTGTATTAAGAGGTCGACTTCGGCTTGACGCACTTTCTACATGCGTAGCATACATGCGACCCCATAAATAGCTTGCATGGGAGTGTGTAACGTCGCGCGGCGATAGATAAAGTTACTCGAGACGATAGAAAAATGACGCGGCGAAAGAAAGAGGAGTTACGCCGCAGATAAGTTTGCGTCACGCAGATCCGCTAGAAATAATGGAAATAACATAATGGCGCCCGGTTGTACGCGCAAGTGAAAAGTAAAAGGCGCAAAAAGGGAGTTAAGGAGAAACCACGTTACTAAAACTCAGTTCACGAGCTATTCAACGCCCGAACGACCGCTCTATACATTAAATTAGGTAAACCTCGTTATCTTATTATTACCTTTTACTAGACTAGACGTCAGTTGTATGGGATAAAATATAATCAATAGATCAAATGCACGAGGAGCTATATTGCCGCTCTAATTAAGTCTGAATCGCTTTTTTATATAAGAATTGAATGTATTGAGTATGAAAATTAACACAACTTTCAAAGCAGCAATATTCGTGTTGATATCTTAATTATTAACAAATGTAGTATGAAATAGTAGGTAATGATAATAAATCGATACGACTCCATATCTCTTCCGATTATTCAAAAAATACATGTCTTCACATCAACTAGCTGCAGTTGTAATTATTTAATATTTGCAAAGGATAATTTTTCGACGATTTAAATATTGAAAAATATATCTATATTAAATTCTTTGCAAAATAACATATAAAATAAAATAAAAGGGAATGCTGTAAGTTCTTCTGCAAAATTATCAGTTTGTAGATCTACAAAAATATTCCAGTAATTTGTGGACATATTAAAATCCCGTCTGAGATCGGTTTATTTCATTCCTGATCTTCGCAGGCACCGCTAACACTCGGAATGTTCTTTCGCGGTTTTAATCGTCGCGACAAGTCGCGGAACAAACAATGCCATATGTCATTTGGTGATATTCTTATATTTACATCTCGATCGGTATAAATTATTACCTTGGCATCAGCGACCTAGCATTATAGCGTTCCACCGCAGTGTCTCTGAATTCGTGTCATTCTCTACACGGCCGCGACTCCCTAAATTATTGCGTTCGCGGACGCCATATTATCGGCACGCGGCACGCGCCTGTCCAAAATATGGCGCCACAGATGACCCACTATGATGAATACACTTCGCGGTATTCACGACTTGAAAAACCGATTGGCACACGCCGCCGATCACCTTTGTCAGGACAGATTGGCGGAAGGACATTGGTGAGGCGACTATAGTGGTGAGTCCAAGTGTCGCGTCGGTCGAATAGTGAATAGTTGTCAGGAATATTCTCGAGCCAGTTCGCCAACTCTGTTTCTTAACGAATAGAATTTAGTTGAATAAATTTAGTTGAATGGAATTTAGTTGAATAAAACTAATATTATTGAATAAAACTAATAAATATTAGGGAAATTGAGAGGTAAGATTACTTTAGTCAAAGCTATATTTAGAATCGAGGGAGAACGATCTATACTAATAAGATAGCGTCGATAATGTATGTATATATTAAAATTGAAGATGTTTTTCTTTAGCAATGAGATTAAGTACCTTACAAGTAGATTCGAATTTGTTGACGTAGTTTCAAACTCTCTATGATTAGTCCGAAACAGTACTTTTAAGTAGACTGACTCGAACCTAAACGAAATGATTTTGGACCCCTTTATGAATATCTCGAAAAATAAAAGTATACTGCCAAATAGACTGTCAAACCTGGATCAAATATATTTGAATTCTTTTATAGGGTAGATTGGGGAGAATCGGATCAGTATATAAGCGCGTAGAGATCGCGAGTGTACGAAGTGGCGCTAATATAAAATCACGATCTTAATTTTGTGACTTTGCAACGAAAAGTAAATTGGAACTTATGCAAAGATTTTTACAGTATATAGTTTACTAAATCAGTCTAGTAAGTAGTTTAAATAATATTATTAAGATAATTTCGAGGACAACAAATGTACTTTATGAAGTCGACATACGGGCTAATTGGATCATTTTTTTCGGGATGATTCAGATCATGAAATGTTTCGACATCTTATAGCTATTACAATAAAAGTATCCTTTTTTTTCGATTTCTAGATGATTTGCACGTACAATCGTAAATCAACTAAATGAGTCATGGTTTCAAAAAACAAAAAACAATGAACGAAACTACGCAGAAGGTAAAGTCTGGAAAAATGACTTTGCGTCGAGCTGTTGATTGCTATAAAGTTTCAGGGACTGATATAGCATCTATTGCAATAAAATATTCGTCCATCCACCTGTCGAAGGACTATATTCAGAGTCCGTTCTTATTTCAAAACCGTTTTAAGTAATGTCTTAAGATGCTAATACGGCACAGTGATTGGTTTATAACATCCTAAGATTGTGTTTAAAACGGCCTTAAATATAAGATCTGACTATGAATCCCGGCCGAAGATTAGATTCAGTGCAACAAATGTGAAGAATGGTGTCACGAGAACTATGCTAATAAAAAAAAATGAAAAAGGACCATTCACTTCCGAATTCTGTGTTAAATAAATTATTTTTGTCTAATGTAAATAATTATTTCAGAGATTGTAATTTTCAAAAGGGAGTAATTTTTTAATTTTAATGCAAGTAATTTATTTCAAAGAATTTATTGATTTATTTCTATCTCTTTTGGATCTAAACTAGTCCGCTTTGGCCCTCAATTTCGGAGCAAATCAGATAATTCTCTTCTTTTCATTTTTTCATTGTGCAATAAGAAATATTATGTTTATGTATTACTTTATTATATGAAACTCAAGCCAAAAGTTATAAAGATTAAGAATCTATAATACAATTAAATAACAACATTTGTTTTTTATTACTTTTTACCGAGAAAGAAAAATTGATCTGATTGCCTTGGTCTACCCTACGTACTTTATTATAGAAATGTTATGTTTCTTTAAACATAATATTTGTATAAACCGGCCAATTACTTTAATATGTTATTTTTTGATCATTACAATATTAGATTTTATCAATCGTTGAAATTAAATAATACTATTTGTAAGAGATTCGATTCTTTACGATAGAAACTACTTACAAATATATATGTATATAGTATATATACATTTTCGAATTCTGCAAGTACTTATTATAAAATTCGAAACTAACTAGTCGGGATCGATTATTTAAGCAAGTACAATATAAAGAATATTATTTCTTAAAATATTACTCGAATCCTTAGAAAATAAACTTTGATTATTGGAGTTTGACTCGGATTTTCAAATATGTATTGAACTTGCTCTCATCTCTAGTTTTGTTTAATTTGTTAATATGTATTATATATTATATATAACTCATGACAGCATAGTAAGAAATCACATCGATGCAACCTTGAGTGTCTCTGACAATCGTTTACCCAACAGACCTCCTCTAGACCTTCCTTTGTTGCCAACTGATTCTCTTATAATTGCATATCTAAGGTCATCGACTGTTAGTTAGGCATAATACTTCAAGCAGCCTGTTTGGCATTGAACGTGTCTATTCTAACTGTAAACGTTGCATTACGTGGCAAATCGACAGTAAATCGATGGAAACCTAAACTCTATTACAGGACAGAATACGCAAAAAAATAATAATAATAATGCGAAGTCGATGACAAATGAGTAGGTACTGTCCATCTAATCGAACGGTCTTTCAACATTATCTCTTTTTGTCTTCTATGCACATCTTTATAGTGGCTTCCTCATAATGGGTAATAGTTTCTGTGTCAAGCTCGCGTATATTGTCGTGCATCAAAATTAATGTTTCCAGACGAGAAATGTGTTTTAACAAGATGCGTTCCCGTATAAGGACCTCGGGCCTCTGCAGAGCCTCTGCAGAGCGGGAAATAAACGACGAGCGTACGATAGGCACGAAATAATTGAAGACAAATGTATCTGTCCATCCATGACAGGTCTCTCGGCACTTCTTCTCACGCTCGTTCGCTCGTAATTGCGTTTTGCATCTCAGCATTTTTTTTTCAGAGCTACTCCTCTCTATGTTGACCGGTGAGGGGTCTTACGCGCCTTTCGACCGCAGACTTTTCAATAAGTCCGATAAAAATCGATCGGTCCATATCTATCGAGATCAGACTAACCTGTCATTAAATGATTATTAGAGGGCACTCGTTGTTAACGGGCCGACAATTAGGGGATAGTTTAGCCCCGTGCGCGCACCCTCGTTTACGGTGGCCGACCCACCGCCGACACTGCTGCAGTCACGCTCTGCCAGTCAGGATGTAACCGATGCAACAGATGACACCAACTTCTCGATTGCGCGCCACGCTATCCTGACTATCATGACGGGCCCGGGCACGAGAGTCCCCATTATCGCTCCCCGGTTGACCGGTCGGCTCGTGCCATGTGGTGATCCCCCTCGTCTACGTAGAAACGATCCGCCCCCGACGACGACGTGTCTCGGTACACCTAATTACGATCGCCGCCGTTCCGTTTTCGACCTGACTTACCTTAATAGACCGAGGTATTCTCGTATATGTTTTTAAGCCTCGGTCGAACGTGGACCGTGTTTAAGCCTTTAACGTCCTAGACAAATTCTAGCGTGCTCCATTTTCACTTTTTAACTCTTATTTAAAGAAATAGATATAACTTTTTTTTAAATGATTGCTTTAGTAAAGCTATAGCTTAATTGTTATGCAAATATGTACATACGTTTATAATTAAGCAGATTATAGTTTAGCAAAAATTGTATGGCTAAAAGTAATTGTCGATGTGTTAAAACAACTAATTCCTTCATACAAGAAATCTTTAAGTTTTTATTGATACATTAGTAAAAGCATGTCTTATCTCAATAAATATATTTGATTAGAGATTTCAAGTCATACTTTATTTAATAGAAAGTTATCCTTATTACGCCAAATCAATCTGTTGAGCTATAATATCAAGTTTTATTAGTTATAATCAGCGATTTTATGCAACTAAGATTTAGTTACTATAATAGAAACTTAGTTGTCCGTACATTCTAACAAAAAAGATTTAAGTAGGTTAATCTTAGATAAGAAGGAAGATTAGGATGAATTTTATATTGTAAATATAGCAATTGTAGAAAAAAGAGAAATAGAATAATAAAAAATAAATAAAATTTATAATAGAGAAAACAAAATATTCTTTATGTAACTCGAATAGGATTAGTTTTAAGTGTCGTTAGATATGTAGCAATGGCAAAAACTCGACAACTGCGCAATAACACAGAAGAAAATGATAAAGCAATGTTTGTATACATATATTAGTGCATATATTTTTCACCTGCTAAGGGCTTTACAACAAAACCCTCGCCCACTTTATTAAGTGGTTTTGGATTATGAACACACATACTTGACGTCTATATTTGTAAAGAGGCCGGGTTGGTAGAAATAATAATAACGTAGTCTCAAGTTTAAAAAATATGGGGAAAAATACTTCAATGAGAAGTAATTTTCGCATATTACCATATGTAATATTAGTTAATTGGCACTAAAAACTGTGCACTATTTAACTGAAATATTATAATATCACTAATTTTATATAAAATAATATATTTTATAATATCGTCCATAATTCCTTGCGCTAAAAGCACCTTCCCGTGGTGACGGCGGTAACGAACAAACTTATTAATTTGTTCGGTTAAGTCAGGCCTGCGGCCGATTTGCACTTTTGGCCGAAAGACAAAAAACACTCAAACGCAAGAATTAAGCTGCCATCAGAGCATATTGAAAATGTTTTTACATTATTTTCTGACAGTTCTGACAGTGAAGATAATAATGAATAGGTATTAAGACTGGTAATTGAACCGGTCATAACTTTTTCCACCCATCGTCCCTAAACTTATTTTTCTACGCAGAAAAAAAAGTATCAAAATAACACTGACATAGCTGTATATACGCAAGAATATATAATCTTCTTATAAGAATTTCAACTTTTTATTTTAACTTTTTTTCTTGATTGAACTATATAAAACTTTGTTTAACTATATAAATGACTTCATTCAAGCAAGTTTTCTTCGTTTAACGCAATATAATCTTATTTTAATTAGATTATATGTTCTTGCGTATACAAGTATATCAGTGTTGACTTGACACTTCTCTTTTTTCTGTGTAGTGATATACACAACAATACCTACAAAATAGCATATGATTCAATGTTGTGCGCCAATAGCCCATTTTGGGCAAGGTTCTTTCTTATTTTCCTATTATTAGGGAAAAGTTTCTCTTACGATTGTTGGATTTTTTAAATCTGTTTATCTTATTTCCCTGAAAAATAAATCTCTTTCTTTCTTGACTTTCGACAATAGAGAAGCTTAGCGCTCTTAAGTCTTTCACCTGTTAAATCTTTGCCTCATGTAAATATAAAAATTTTTAAAGAAGAAATTATGTTATTTTAACATGGATTTCTTCAAAGGGAAAAGGCACATCCCAAAAGAAATAAATTTTTTGAATCGTCAATAGTCAATACTGTCGGTGTTATCTTAAGTTTCTGTAAAATCGCGCGCTAGCGTGACACTTGTCTAACCGTTGCATTTTGTCAATCGTCACACGTAAAATCATTAACAAACTGTTAGGTCGAAAATTTATGATCACAAAGATTCATTCACAAAGATTCGCTTCCTTTTCTTCTTTTTTTGGCCGTTGGTTGCGACTGTTGTTACGAGAGATTACTATGACGATATATAGCCTCTTGTCTCTATCTCGTTGCTTCCCGACAAGGGCTGAGCGTTTTGACGAGTAATCTGCAGTCAGTCGCGCCGATCATAAAATACCGCTACCTCGAACAGGCGCCGACAGACGACTTAGACTAAGCGAAGTGCTGTGTTAAGCCACTCAGTGTTACCGTAGAGCAGTCGCATTTACCTGTCCCCTGTTGTCTCGTAGGTTGCAAGATCGGAATCGATAATTATCCATGACTGTTCGCAATATACGATTATTGCTTTCTGCCCTTCGGCGCTACTTGAAACGTCGATAAATTTAACCGCGGACGGTTATGAATGATATCAGTTTAAAAATTATAATCCTTCGAGACAAACATAAACTATCATCTTTTTTTATTCTTCCACTTATATTCTTATTCTCGGCCTAATCTTTTTCTTCAAAGTTATCCGGTTCGCTTTTTCGACAACAACTTTCCATTCCACGTAAGCTTTCCCTGATTGACCGGTGATATCCGACGCAACTCCGTTACGCCGTGGTGCATGCGAAATGCAGGGTACACCAATGCAACATGCCGTCGTCGGTGGAAAAGGGGTGGCCGGCCGGTCTCGACCCCTTTCCTTCCTCTCCCTTCCAGGGCGTGACTCTTCTTCTACAATTACACTCCACGTGCCAGTCGTGTGGCTCGCCGTCGTTCGTGCGGTGCCGAACGTCAGGCATGTTCTTCCGTTCGTGTGGTTTTAATACTGCAATGCGCGCATAATGTCGTAATGTCGTATTTCGGTGAGTCATGTGCGAGAAATCGCCGTTGCGCCACATCGGACGCGACGGAGCGCGACGACGATTCTCTCCTCCTTTCCGTCTCGTCGTCGGCATTTACCCTGCTCTTCTTTGCGCTCCTTTGCACTTCTTTGTGACGACGCACCTTCCTTACCGTTCCTGCGACCGAGCATGTCGAATGCATTTCGTCCGATGCGGCCCGAAGGCTTGACGGATTTCTGGCTAATGTCCCTCGATTGGAATTAATTTCCTCCGTGACGTTAGAGATTCGAGACGCTCGTTATCGTCCACGAGAGATCTTTATATTATAATTCTAAGCAATATAATCTGTTGATTTCTATACGCGCAAATGATGAAAGTCGAATTTCGGAAATTATTACAACTCGACATTCTTTCACAGTCGTAATTTTTTTGTTTTATTATTAATATCGCTTTCTTTATATCGCTTTCTTTATTTGTTAGAAACAATTAATTTCAAACAAAATATATAGATATAATTTGGACTAACAATCTGCTTTGATATCTCCTTTTCAGTTAAAATCATATAAATCCCAGAACTTTTCTTTACATTAACTGTTCAATCAATCAAACTAAACGTCAAAGGATTTCACTGAGATCTTCACGATCTTTTTCTTTACGAAGATCGGGAAGTTATGGCTATCCGTTCGTTAGAGCGTATTTCGAGAGAAAATTTTCTCGGTTAACGTACGCCATGGCAACGTGACTTGACTAAATTACGTAGTTGTTCTACGTTTAGAATTTATCATAGATAACGGGAAGATGATGACCGTACGATTATCGTAAGTATCATTCATCCATCCTCTCTCTCTCTCTCTCTCTCTCTCTCTCTCTCTCTCTATGCATGCGCGATGCTCATCTCGCGACCGAGGTATTGTTAGTGCACAATTTACATTCTTACACCCACGCTAATGTCACGTATACAAACATGGATTCGACGCTAATCGTTTGGGCAACGAGTCAACGCTGATCTTCCCTTACTGTGAAGAGAGAGATCTCTCTCCGTTGATAAGGAAAGTCGACACTATTATTATACGAAATTTCCTCATTTCTGCGAGGTAAATTAACAGACATTCGGCTCCGATACTGCAGTATAAAGCGCGGCTCGTACAAAAGAATAATTTTATTTGTTGGTACCGTATACATCAGCAACTTAGATAAATGATAATCCTCAATATTTTAGAATCAAGACGCTAACGGGTATAGGAAAATAATTCAGTAAATTACACAAAATAAGCAATTAATTAAATCGTGATTGCAACCGAGTAATCTCGATTTGATATTTGCTTCTAGAAGGAAACAATCGTAATTGAGGTAATCGTAAACGCGTTAAAGACGATGTATTAAACACAATTACGGCGGACATTGCGTCTTGCCGTTCCTATTATACCTGTCTATAAAAGATAACGATCATAAAAGACCGGCGATAACTAAATAGAAATGCCTAATGGCGCTGGCACGGTACTCGAGCACTTGCGCAGGTACCAATACGATGGCCGGCGCAGGTACTCAACCGTACGAGAGCCGATTCCAGGTAACGGTGCTGCCACTTTAGCATATATATATGTTTATACGCGTATCTATCGAAATAATAACGACGTTTTATACATATAGCACAGCATTGTACAGACAACGTCACCAAGAAGCAGGCAAGAAATTTATTTTGCGGTCGCGGCTACGGCATTCAATTATTGTCAAGTGCAGTCGCATCGATTTCTACTTTCCGATTTTCCTGATTTACATGATACAAACAGTATGGATAGCCTGAAGAATTCAGACACCGTCTTTATCTTTAGGAAGAAAGTCTTTCAGGAACACTAAATCCAACTCTGCTTTCCAACTTTGACTGAACTGAGCGCAACTGCAGTTGAGAAGAAATAATTATGTATCAATTTATATGTGCCAGAATATATATTGCTTCCTAATAGAAGTTTCTTAATTAAATAATTAGTTCTTTTTCACGTTTGGGATGTGAACCTTGAACCTTGAATTTTGAATCACGTGAATCTTGTTTCTCATGTCGAAGGTATAGCAAACTGCTCGATTTTTGGCACTTCAAATTTTGTGATGCAGCTGATATATTGCAACACAATCATGTAGGTTAATAACACTGGGGAACACGGATTTTTTGTCGAGCCAATGGCAACTGATTCTGATAGATTTTTTCCCGTAGAATCCGAATCTGAAAACAAAAATAATGAATTGGCTCTAGTTTTTAAGAAAAACGGGATTAAAAGTGCAAAAAAAACGTGTTTTAGGCCATTTTTGAACATCTGTAAAAAAGTAACGGGAGCTCCTTCTAATTGGGATGAAATAAAAGCTTAAACCTTGCCCTTTTAGATGCCATTAACTTAGAGTAGGGAAAAGTGGACGAATAGTGCGCACCTAAGGTAAATCTGTTAATACAAAATGGCTTTTATAGTTACAATTAATTTAAGTGCAGCTATGGAACCTTTAAACATTTGTCTACAAATATGTGAACTCATACTTGATAATAATTTTGTTGTTAAATATTTATTGAGCGATATTTAGGATGATGCAAAGTCGGGCAAAAATGAAAGTGGCGGGTAATAGTGCGCAGTTTGAAAATTGCCAAAATTTGTATCTGCAGCGGATAAATTTCAAACTTTTCTACTTAAATCATTAGTTATAAGTATAATTAATGTGAGTGATGATAAATAATTGAAAATTAAATGCGAAACTTTAAAATAGAGGGATATTAAAAAAAAAATTTTGTGAGTAGAACTGACTCATGGCTTCAATGGACGATTAATTCGACATAAATATGTATAAATTTAAATATAAATAACCTATATATATATATATATATATATATATATATATATATATATATATATATATATATATATATATAATATATATATATATATATAAAACGAAGACGTGTGAATCGGTCTAGCTGGCAGTAATTTATTAATATAATGACGTTTTGACCCTTATTTTGGGTCCTTATCAAGTTAATTTAACAATGGTAGAACATTGTGCGTCAAATTTTAAAAATATGTGAGTCATGGTTAAAAATTGCGTAAAAGGTCGGTGACAGAAATAGAACAGAATATATATACTTAGTTAAGAGACATGATCATCTCGTGTAACGCCCGAGAAACAATTATATATGTATATACATATATATAGGGGAGACTGGGTTGTTACAGGGGTAGGTTGTTACAGTGCCAACGGTAGTTAAACCGAAAACGCTATAGTAACGTTAGAAAGAGATAAATGATCACGCCAGTGTCGGCCGACATACCGCGCGAGCTAGTGGTGCTGATATATATATATATATATATATACATATACATATATATAAAATCGACATAAATAAAAGTCGCGCATTATTCCCCGATTTGTTATTCCGGAACAAATTTTGTTAATTACTCGAGAACCACAAATAAAATTATGGGACCAACGCAGTAAAAGGTTCTCAAGGGATCGCACTTCACTATGTTATACCAATTACAGTAGCAAGTAAAAATTGCTTACTTATATGAACTTAACTCCTATATATCGTTTCAAAATGGCAAGGAAATGGGCGCGTTTTCTTTTTCACTTCCTCCGTTCAAACCAAGCTTTGAGCTGGGATAAAATGTATATATATTATCTAGAATTGACGTAAGCTTTGAAATTTTTCCACTTATGTATAGTCAGCTCTATCGTCACAGTCTCAAACTTGAGGTGCGCACTATTACCTACTACGTCGTATTCCTCCTACTTTCCCCTACTCAGTAACAATTTTTTATACGAGCGCGCACCGATTCCGCCACATACTTTCTTGGCCGCGCGCACACAATACTTTTCAATGCTTTGTTCGTTTAATTTTCTGAAAAAAAAAAAAAAAAAAAAAAATTGTTGCACACTGTTAGCTAACATGCTTTAATTTCTAGTTTCCTTGTATCTTTCCTATTATGCTTTCTAAGAGGAAGCTTTATCGCAAAAACTATAGAGCTAATCTAATAAAACATATAACAAAAGAATCAACAACAGTAAATCTCCTAAATTAACTTAATACCAATGATAAAATAGCTAGAGAGCGGAGAAAACAGTGCACGCAGCCAGAAAAGCATGTAGCGGAATCGGTGCGCGCTCGTATAAAAAACTGTTACTCCAAGTTAATGGCACCTAATATTTCGATCTATAGCTTAAAAGTGCAAAGTTTAAGCTTTTATTTCATCCCAATTAGAAAGTTCCAGGAGCTTTCGTTGTTTTTCTACAAGTGTTCAAAAATTACCAAAAACACGTTTTTTGGCACTTTTAATCCCGTTTATTTAAAAAACCAGACAATTTAGTATCTTCGAGGCCAGATTTTTGTTAAGCGCAACCAAATTAGTAAAAAAATACCTATTCCCTTAAAAACAATCTAAAAACGTTAAGATTTTGTTGACTAGTATAATTATATCTGCTTCCGTTATTGTAAGCGATTCTTAATACATATCTAAATACATTTTGACAAAATATTAGAGTAAAAACTCAGCAGAAAATTTGTAAAATATATATAAGATTGATATTAAAAAGAATAAGATAAAAGGTTAGGTTAGGTATTTTATTCTTTAGATATCCTTTTATTCATGTTTTTAAATGTTTAAGATTGGATATTACAGCATTAAACGACTAATATCGTTCCAATGACGTTACAAATGTAACAAAAAAAGTTAAAAGACTTAATGGAGCTTTTTCTCAAGATTAATTTTGACTACAAAAAAATTAAATATTGTATGATTTTTCAAATGGTGAATGCCGCGTCATTGATGCGCGACGAACGTTTATAAATAACAATGCAATTTAGCCGCCCTTTGATTCATTGCGATCGCGGTGTAGTCGTGGGCAACGAGCCATGGAAACACGAAAAAGAAGAGGGTGTCCCGATGGAAGCGCCCTGTTTACAGTCTGCCCATGTAGATTCCAACTTCCAACGAACCTCATGCATTTCGACCGTTGCAGCCTGGAATAGCTGTATTTTTAGTGGATAGTTATCTACAAAATCTCCCGCCAAAAAGGTGTGCGGCGAGTCGCCAAGCATGAAGGCGATCTCATCGAAAAAAGATCGGCACAACATAGTAACAGCTTAATGTCGCTATCTACTAAAAATATCGACGAGAACGTTTGTAGTCTCCCTATTAATTGTCACATTCATTTTTAAGATACTACTGTAGATATTTACATTAAAAAATAATTTTTTGTTATCTACCTTCCATTCGTGAAATAAATTAGATACATGTAAGAAAATATATAGTCGAGTTTTTTTAAATATATAATTGTCCTAATAAATAATACTCGCTATGGTGTGAGGCGCGAGTAACATCTACATTAAATTGAATAACGAGTTGGCAATTTATCGAGTGATTTAACGAGTGATCTAACGGTGAGATTCAAGTGATCAGGCAGAAATTATAATACATAATGTGCACGGACCAATACATCAAGCTTCTTACATCCGTAGTTCAGAAATACATTTAAGGACAACGACTTCGGAGATTCTGCTCGCGAAACTCCGTTAACTTCCCGATAAATCGTTAATCTTGAAACAGGCGCAACTATAACGTCGATATTAGACGCAAAGTCATATACCCAAGTGTGAATCACCGTTATTTTTAAACTCATTATACTTTACTTGATACAAAGATAAAGGCTCACAATGATTAAAAATCAGTTTGTATTAAAAGGGCAACGAGCCGTAACAAGTTGTTCGTGTTCCTTAAGCAATTCAATATAAAAGTTTAACAAACGTTTCGGTCACATATAGGACCATCTTCAGTGTTAAAATTAACAATACTTTGTCATCGGTTTGACAATTATAAAATTAAACAATCAATTACTTCAATATGTCTTAACTAAAATTAGCGCACGTTTATGTGTTCGTGATTGATACGTCATGCTGAAATAATGATATACAAATTAAAACAGTGTGTTTAAACCAGACGAATAAATTATATACATACTTGAGAGATCGTATCGTTTATCGTGAAGTCGAGTTAACAATATTGGTATGTGCTCCGGTACATGTCGACCACAAAAGAGAGAGATATGCCTCTGTATGTAAGAATATAAACTGAGGAAAGGGAACATGGAAGGGGAAACACGGAAGGAAGGGAGAGTGAGAACCGATACTAAGTAGGAAATAAATTAAGAACTGAAAGATAGCCGTCCGAAAGAGATTCTGTGTCATTTTGTTTGTTTAGCGGGGATGACTGTCTTTTTATGTGCAACATTTCAGATATCAATCTCTTTCGGAGTGATGGCTCAACGTTGCCCTTTTAATACAAACTGACTTTACTTGATATTTCTATATACATATACTAATTAGAAAAGAAAGAAAATATATTGCAAAATAGTTTTTTTCCCCAATATTTTTATAATATTTATTCCCTCTGTGCCGTTGATTGAGCCGTGTTAATGGTAGACCACAATGTATGACGTTGCATTACCGCACGCGACGACGACGTGCAAAATCGGCTATTGTTTCAGGGAGCAAAACTGCTATTTCCGCGATTTACCTTTCGCGCTTTAACGACGAGCGGCGTGCTAAATCGAGCCGTATTAAATTGGCTATCGTAGCCTATCCGTGGCGCGTGGCCCGACCGGCAGAAATTAGTTACGCAGAAATTAGACACGCATCCCGCGCACCGGGAGAAGTCGTTAAGGTGGACGAGAGAAACGAAGAAAAAAAAAGAGAGAGGCAGCTCCCGGCGGTCAATGTCGGGGGAGCGATTGCGTCAACCAGGGCCACTCGAGGTGGATCGATTTCAATATGGTACTCGGCCATGTTTAATGACTCGTAAATTGGTTCGGCCCACTGCGAACAGGGATACCCTCATCGGGGCTCGTCATCATTCAATTTTCCGTAACACGAGCGGCTAGGGGGTGTTATATTTTTTCCCCGTAGTGGACCCCGACCGCGCGACGATTATTGAAAAATAATCCCCGATCGAGATCACGATCGGATGGGCGAGCCGCAATTTGAGGAGCTCCGAATAATTTTGTGAAGATACGCGCATGAAAGTTAATGAGCGACGCCGAGATCTTCGGTTTCACGGATTTTTTCAGAATCTCGATCGCGATGGTAACAGCAATTTTTTTCGCTCGAGACAAAATTCCTCGTGTCAATTAAATATCGTTCAGGCAAGATCGTCATAATGAGTGGAATATTGTAGCACTGAATCACAAAAATGTTGATAAAATTTACACAATATATACTTACGTGCGGTTTTACTTGTTATGCGACGTCATAGCTACACGTTAATCAGCAATCGACCTAAGCCCTAATTAATCAGAAAGACTATCTTCACGCATACGTGCGTCCACCTTGCGACTAATTACGCCGCACGAGCTAATTTTAAATTACATCCGAGCTTATGCCTCTTCCTGCGCACGTTTCTGTATATAAAGAAAACACACACACATGGACGCTACTTCAGTAATCCGTAAAAAGATAAAAAATTCCTTACATCAGTAGTAAGTCAGACATTCGTTAATGAAATTATTTTAGGCTCTATATACCGCTGATTGTAAGTAATGACCGTTCTCGACATTCGGCAGCTAATAAGTAAATCAGCATCGACGATCGTCGATTCGAGGCCATGAACTATCAATCGAAGACGCGATGCTCGATCGAAATGACTACAAACGAGACACAAATTGGAGCCGCGTCCTCTCCTCGCGGACTCTATTCGTTTCTTTCCGCGAACGACAGCGGCAGAATGACGTGGCAGGTGTCAGAACGCGCGCGGCTACTTCCTTGGTGGCGATGTTGTCGACAACATCTGGCCAGCCGTTATCCACGGACCGGGATAACGTTGTTGGTCCTATGATTCTCCGATTAACGCCAGTGCTCTGTGCCTCCCTCCCGCCGCTTTCCGCGCCCTATTCCTCTTTCTCTCCGTGCGCGAGATGATACCACTGCGATTGCGGCGCCGGTTTCTATCCGTGAAACGCGATGCGCCTAATCGACGCTGACTTGCAATTAATCTGCGTTTCGCGTTGCACCCGTAGAAAGTTCAATTTAACAAATTGCACCGGCACAGTAATGCGTTTCGCGAAATATCGAAATGCGACGATAATGACGATATCAGATCTCTTCTTGCTTGACTTCCCATGTTCGTTGTGACTGATTAACGAGTATATTTCTCTCCCAAAATAACAAAAGCATAAAAATTGTATTAAAATTGTACATAAAATTGTACAATCTACATCTTTTTATAATAAACAGAATTACACTAATATCCCAGACAGCACGCATATCCAAAAGCGGGACATAAGACGTCTAAAAGACATCTTTTAGACATCTTTTAGACGTTTTACGAAAAAAGACATCTTATGTCCCGATTTTGGATATGCTGCTGTCTGGGATATTAGTGTAATTCTGTTTATTATAAAAAGATGTAGATTGTCGCATATTTATATATCTCTATATATATATAGGTATAATATAAGTGTATATATATATATATATATATATATATATATATATATATATATGAATAAATTGTTTAATTTGAACATTTATTTACTCCACAGATATACTATATCCATGTTCCTCTTTCTCTCTAATATTTTGTTAGTAATAAATCTTTGTGTGTGTGCGTGTGCGTGTGCGTGTGCGTGTGCGTGTGCGTGTGCGTGTGCGTGTGCGTGCTGATGTTGTAAGAGAGATAACATAATGTTATAAAAATAAATTAAAAAAATTGCATTTCTCTCCTGTAAAAAGGACGGTTATTTGGTGAAAATGATCTTTTTTCGATAGCTAAAGCAAACAACTCGGAATCAATGAGTCCAATTATACTTCCGCTCAATGTCAACTGGACTGATGTAGCCTCCGCTCCGACATGATCTCGCCTACCAGCTTTCACGTCCGATCATTCTCGAAGTCATCTTCCGAGGCTTCTTGAAAACGGATTACTGAGAGGAGGCACTTATCGGTAAGGGTCACCGGGGAGTCACGCGGTCCGGGCCGCTGTTGCCATAAAGGCGACGCCGGAATATATTTACATAGATCCGGGCATGAATACGCAAATGTAAATAAACAGAGTGAAAAAGCGAAGCGCTGCGGCGGCCTATTTGCATGCACCGGCTACCGTTGCCGTAGGTAGCTTTTTGCGAGCTGGCCGGTTCGCATGGCCGCGGGGCACGAGAGCCGCTGCGCCGCGCCGCGCCGCGCTGCCGCGCAGCTCGTGTTTACGAGGGGGACAAACACAAGGGAGGGAATAAGGATTTAAATTAGCAGCGGCCTCGACCTACGAACGCGCCGCCGCGCGCCGCGGCCGCCGCTTGTGTGCCAATGTAGTAGTCCGCGTACAGAAAAGAATGAGAGAAGACGAGGAGTGGATGAGGCATGTCACACCTGCGGTACTTTCCCCAAGTTGTTAATGCTATAGCTCAAACGACGACGACGACGACGATGTATGATAGCAATCCGATTATTACATTGATACGGGCCTCCCATTAAATAATTCTAATCCTAAGAATGCCGGGAAATACTGAAAATGTTATTTTCTCATTAATCACGTAGGATCAGACTTCGGATCATCGATACGAGTCATCAAGGCAACTTACGGTGACACCATGCGCAATCGTTGGTGGTCTCCGTCGAATTTCTAAAGCTATCGCAAACGCGCGCGCGATGCTGTCGTCGAGTTGGTTCTACTGGCTCTTCCGTTTTCTCTCCTAGTTCGCGATTCTTACGGAGTAGAGAATACCCGACTAACGATTCGTCGGCTCCCGTGAAGCTTCGTCATCCTTGCAAACTATCCTGCGCACGCACGCACACACCGGCCGATCGATGGTCTTAACGCAGGTAAGTCACAGACGCGACGACGGAGAGGCATGTATATCTCGGACTCGCAGAGCTGCGACTGTGCGATATCCTGGTGTACTCTGTGCGACCAACATCCGCGAATAGCCTAATCTGCAAGCTAATGATCGTGGTTGTCGCTGCTGGAAGCGTCAGAGAAAATTCATCGCGATGACACTGATTATTATAGCGTCGTGATGAGAGGACAAAGCCTCCTAGAAAAGTCATTTCTTCAGTTTTACAATTATCAAAGTGCATTCCACCCATCCATCGGCTATCTCTATCGAGATAGCAAATATACTCGATTATATACTCAACTAATAGCAAAATGTGTACGCATGATAATAAGATAAGGCAAGATAAGGATTCTACGAGATCGACCGGCCTTGCTCTTTGTGCGAATCTAGGCGCGTGTGTGCGAGACAAGACACGTGTCGTGTACACAAAGAGCTCACGATCGATTGCTCTGTACATCACACACTGGCGCAAATAATTGTCAATTTACCATGAATTTGACTTCGACCTCATCTCGGTCACCAATAGTCGAAGTTCAGAAAATTGCTGTTGGACGCGCTATTTTGTCGCTATATCGCTAAGACTTAAATCGCTAAAACTTAAAATCCTAGAAACTGATAGATATAAAATTGAACTAAAGTAAATTGTGTTTTTATACAACTGTATGTAACAGTGCAATTATATAACGTTGGATATTGCAAAGTAATAAGAAATCTACATTTTATTTATCACTAATATTATTATACTGTTTATTGTACTACTTATTATCATATACTTGAAAACTTTGATCACTACTCCCGTATTAATTAAAATGAGATCTATTAATAAATTGTTATTTTCTTGTCTTCTTTTTCCATTATATGATATTAAGTTCGATGCAATCTTAATCTTTCAACACGCACATTATCCGCAGCTTCATAATCTACACTTTCGGCGCGACTATTCGTCAACATTAAGCGAAGATTACTTACATAAGTTGCTTAATCAGTGAGTGATCGTTTATCCATTAATATTGACGTCTCATTAGGACGCTGAGATTTCTAATAATTCGCCGCGGTTCCGGCCGGTTGGAAATTGATTCGTTTTGCGACACGAGCGATCGGGAAAGCTGACTCTTGTTCCGTAATTTTACTCAAACTTAAATATAATTTGCCGATTCGAATACATCGTGCACAAGGGTAAGGTACGCGCGCGGTAATTCATATTAATGCGCCTATAATTATTATTCAGAAGCTTTCACGTGCGAGAGACGCGAGCGGCCTTCTCGAGCACCGCTGGGTCTTCAGAATGGCACTGCCAGTAAATAAGTAATTAGCACTATTACCGGCACGTGTTACGTCGAGTCAACGGTTCGAAGCGCGTTAAGTATCAAAGCATCTGCAATGATGCCGCGAAACGCTGGTGGTCCGAGTAAAGCACGTACCGCATTTAAGTGATGATCTAAAACTATATTGTATTCACTATAATATTTTAATATATTAATAAATCAAAAAATATTTTTTGATCAACGTTAATCTTGAAATCATTAATGACGGTTTTGGATTTGTATAATAGCAACTTTTTGACAAACGTGACGTAAAAATTAATCTTTTGATATCGTGGATAAATTGTTTTCCACATAAATTCAATGAAAGCTTTATTATAGAGGTTCTCGTCGATTTAATGCGACTGCGCGAGCGTTTCATAAGTCAATGCCCTTCGACCTTGCACCTGCATAAACTGTGATTAAGGCACTTTACCACCATGACACGCATGTATAATGTTACCTCGTCAATTTTGTACCGATGAATTTAGCAACGTAAGCAATTTGTAAGAGAGGATGCTATTTTGCGATTGTGAACATTAATGGAATCAAACTGATTTAACGAAAGAATACCTATTATTAATATGATATTTTGTGTAGGGGATCTACTCTGAACGCTTCATATTTAATTATACTTTATCCTCTATTCTCATATCAATCGCGATTACAACGTCTCCGAGAAGAAACGCCATTTTGTATCATCTCATGTACATTTACATGATCGGCAAGCAAATTCATTTTTCTAACAGCTATAATAACTTGTTAACCAGCCAGTAAAATCTAGGGCTTGACACTTGTCACTTAACTCGGTATCATCTCGCGAAGGATGCGAACACCGCTGTAAATACTCAGAGGATAGTGTTTCCTTTTTAACGCAAACCCTTTCAGTGGCGAGCAAACGTTGAACCTGGATAAACGTGCACAGGATGAAGTACATATCATTCGATTTATTCACAGCAAGTTTAGTCTTCCCTTATAGTTTTATATATGACATATCTATTATCCAAAGAAATAATAAAATGTATGCCACATTCAGAAATAATGTCCCGACGTTCTTACGTTATATTTTCCGTTAAGAACAGTCTCCAGCAAATCCTAGACATTATTGCTGCACAAACAATCGCTGTCATGATGCGACGGTTTGCGTAGCAATAATAATCTGTTAACCGGTTAATAAAATCGAGAAAACGCAGAAGCGCTTCTTATTTAATCCACGCTCGTATCTCGGCAGAGTCGCCCATAACGATCTAGGGATACGATCTATGTCAACAGGATTTTTGCGAAAGATTGTTTTAACGAGTAAAGTCAGGTCACGAGCGCGCAGGCAGCAGCGACGTACGCGACGCGACGCGATCGAGGAGAAAAGAAAAAGGAAAATTCCGCGGGCTTAATCGATCGTATATTACAGACGGACAGGCGACAGGAAGTGGCGTCGATACTCCGGCGTAAATCATCATTATTTTACAGGACGTTTATCAGCCTAAATCTCATGTACCCGCGTGCTACATCCGCGTGTGGAAAAATTACCGCGAAGATTTAAGACGTCGGGAGACGCGAATTTCTCGACGTGCCAGACTATGGCATCGCGCATAATTAAAGAGAAATTACTTTCTTGATAGATAGATACATGGACAGGTGTATATAATTTATCTACAATAATTTTCACGCACATACACACGTATATACGTGCGCGCGCAAGAACTAATCGCACAATAAAAGGAACATAAGGAATAGGGAACAGACAATAAGAAACAGTTTAATATTAACATATTTATTGTATATATGGCATACAGAAATAGAATAAAATTTCTCACTGTTCCTTAGCGCTATTCCTCTGTTCGTTTATTCTGTGTTAATAAATTACATGTATTAATAATTTTCATATATTTATATTGAACTATTCCCTATTCCCTATTCTTTTCATTGTGCGCAGCCCCTTATCGTAAATATCGTAAATATACCGAATCTTTTTGACATATAAATGTGTATGAAATATTTTTTCTGACAGAAAAAACAATAAAGAAGAATAGAGAGTGTAACAGGCATTCTTTGGAAAAACCCCGGTTAATCAGATGTAAATTTGAGAACGTTCACCGCCCATCGGTTGCTCGCCCATTTTTCCTACAATTAACGAGCTGTCGGTAAACAGCTCGAGCCAGAAATTGGCGCGATTCGCACCGTTTTGCGCCGAGGGCACAGCTTTGAAGAGCCGGGCAAGCGCCACGGTCTAACCTGTAATTAGGACACCTTGGGTGTGATTCTAATTAAGGGTCCCGGTTGATCATAAATCTCCAGCTCGTACGAGGGTCATGTTTGGATGAACCCTGAGGAATCGAGACCCTTGGACCGTTTAGAAAATCAAATCATCCCCGGCCATTATGATCGACCAACTAAACAATGAACAAAACAGAAGCGTCAATGTGAATGAAGAGAACGATTAATACGAGCAATATAATCGCGAAACGAATTTCATGAAATAAGGAATAGAAAACATTAATAAAGACGAAGAAACTTAATTGCGTACAAAAACAACTTATTCTATTTACTTATTAAATTAACCAGAGAAACTGCTAGATTACGAGAAAGGTTGTCACTTCTCCGAGTTTTGAAGGGTTATGTCTGGGTTCTAGGTTATTATTTCTCCAGGTTACGTGAAATGTAAAACATCTTACGTAATTTTTAATTTAAAAAAAATTAATTTGTTGTACAATTCCCTGAGTGAATGGCGTTGGAAAAAAACTGATTCGTGAGAAGAATGAATTGGGATAAATGCCGTTCCAAACTCGATGTGTATCTTACAATAGCTGCGTTCAGCAGAGAAAGTAGTTCCGTGAGCGCTTAGTGATTATTGTCTGTAACTAAAGTATATTCTTTTAGATTCTTGATAAATCCAGAATATAACAGTCAAAAGATAATGATTATTATTGATTATTATTTATTTATTATCTATATATATTTTTGTTTGTTAACATTTAGAATTTTTCTTATTTTATTTCTTGTTATCTTATGACTTTTTTACTTTTTTTTTTAGCAATTTTTATAATAAAGCACTTGATACATGCACTTGATATTAATTTCCCAGACAGCACCGTGTCCAAAATCGGGACATAAGATGTCTTAAAGATGTCTTAAAGATAACGTCTTATGTATCAATTCGGACATGCGTGCTGTCTGGGTTATTTCTTTTTTCTTGTCTCCGGGTCAAAACGATCGTCTAGGAGTCTAGGTAGCAACTTTAGCTATACAACATTCGAATAACAAACACTCTGTAACGATTTTACATATACAGACGATTTTCCGTCTTTGATGCATGTGGATATTCGGTTTTATGGCGCATCGAAAGGATCGTACTCGATCGAATTATACGTCGCCCTCGGCGTGCTCTCGCGCAAACGACGACGGCGTTACGTCGACTTCGAGGTCCGAGAGCGGGGAAAACCGTGTGCATCTTCGGAATCAAGGCTGTACCTTGCGGCCGCAGGCGGGTAACCGTACACATGTAGCTGATGCCGCAAACGCATGAAGCCGCGCGTACGCGCGAATAGTCGCACGAGTAAGCTCGCATCAGTCAAACGCGCGCCATTATGTTGTAAATCATCGGTGATTGTCTGAACTGGAACTCTCTCGCGGCGGCGAGATGCGTTGCCAGCTAGTAATAATCAATTTATGCACTTCATCGGCTGCAATAAATTTGTTATTAGCCGCAGCCGCTGCCGCCACCGCATCAGTCTGTGCGGCGAATCGATTCAGGATCGGATGAGAAAGATGAGAGATCTTCCTGTCCACGAGGAGAAGGAGAAGAGTAGAGGACACTCATTCTGATGTTGTGAAAACAACTGAAAAAAAATTTTATCCACGCAGCATACATTTCACTCGTGTCGCACACGCAATACCAATTGATCGGTAATGATAAATACGGGTAATTTATCTAAAAAGATAAGACAAGATTTTTCTCGTATCTTCTCCACTCTCTTGGTCCGATCCTGGATCGATCGTATCTATGGTGCAAAGATCTATAAATAGGTCCCTAGATCACACAAGGCTCATACACACTTGCGAGTAACGTCTCCGACGCATGTATTTGTCGCCTACCTCGCGGGAGACGTAATATCGCGCTGATGGACAACGCGAGTTGCATGGTGTCGATAGATCGATCGATTGATGATCCTGCGCCCGGCGCAATCACGCGTGGGTTTGTTGGACGCGAAACCATCGGAACTCTCATTAGTCTTTGTTATATAATTACATATAATGGCAGCTCGATTGCGGGGACCTGCTTACCTTATTGCTAAGAGCCGTCGCCGCGTGAATAGTGAACTTAAGTAGCTGTGCGACTTTGCGGCATATATTATTATTACTTTAGCGTTCTGGTCGCGTATCAATTTATACCGTCTACTTTTATTCGAAAAATATAACCATTTATATATCGAATAATGATCAATCATGTTAATGATTGCAGGTCGGTCTTGATAGCGAGAGATACAAACTAATTGTCTTCTCGATTTGTGTCGCTTTATTGCGAAGAAATCAGATTATTCGTTAAGTTTTCAATCTTAAAGAATTAAAACAGGGTTGGAAGCTAATCTAAAATTTTCCCGAAGATTCACAGACTTGTTGCGCAAGCCGCAAAGAGCGTTTTCGGTAAATTAAAATCCGCCAGTGGGCGTAACCCTTCGAATTCATCGGGATAGGAACGTTCTTTTCCCTCTCTATGGGCCGGTCGAGCGCGATCGGCTCATTTGGTGCGTATTAGTAGAGGATAATGAACTTCTTGAGGCCGCCGCCTTTTGCGAGAATGATTCCAAATTCCTGACAAACGAAGGAAAACGAATAGAGATACGCCCCTACAGGAGCCCCCGCACCCGAGTTTTTCTTTCGGGAAGAGTGGAATAGAGCCTTGTTCTTTCTTCGGAATCGGACGGGTTAAGTTGCATGTTCTCATGCTTATTTATAAACGTAGCGATACAGAGTATAACAAAACTCAAATTTGTCGTTCGTATTATATCACGGTTTTCCAGTAAAGCCTAAATATAAATTTTGGTTACTGACGTACTGCCATTAGCACATGTGTGTCATGTGATTGTTCATTGCATTACGATCCGAGATCAATCTCGCGGTTCTAAACGAAATGTCAAGCACGAGCCCACTATGACTACACACCGATATAGCAAAAATAGATGTTTTGAATAGAAATCGTCAATAGAGATGTTTTTACGGCACTACTTGTGGTACGCGACAGTTTTGCGTTTGACACGGTGCGTTTAACTAATGCGTAAACACGCTAAACTGCACCACAATATAGGCTAATTATCGATAATTGTGAGATCAAAATCGTCAAAAGACGTCATTCATTATATATTTACTTTATACTATTTATCGAGCACTTATAAACACACCTTACGAAACGTCTTGCTGCATAGCAAATTAACAGTCTCGTAAACGTTATTAATTTTGTTAACTTTGATTAATGCTAGTAACAATTAAGGCTTCTCTTTCAATGTTTAGCTCCAAATACCAGATAGTAATATATTGGAAATATCTTTACAAATAAAGAATTAGAATATTACCTGTAGGATAATATTTCACATTTGTCGCTGAAATATTTATATAATAAATCAAGAACCACCCGCAGATTTTCGTAAAGCTCATTATTCTGGCTTCCGACTTAAAAAGGACTCATAAGCAGCTTTGGAACATATGGGCTTTGAAAATCTCGTAAAACGATCAGAGTTGTCGACACTTCTCAGCCCTATTGCATTTAAGGGGTTATATCCACTTAGGAGGCAAAAAAAAACAGCGATTTTTTAAGAATTTATCCTGGAAAGGCATTTTAATTTATAAACACAAAATTTTACACACTTATTGTAGTCACTTTTAAGTATAATTTCAAATTTTTTTGTTTAAAAATAATGATGTTTACGGCCGCTATAGCTGACGCTGACGTCCGGGAGCATCTCGGTGTCTTGCGGTGACCACTCTATCTCTGGACTGAATCATCTGAAATCAAAAAACCAAAAAGATTTCGTTAATATAATATATTATCTAGTATTTGATCGAAGGAATAAGCAAAATATTAATTTTAACAAAAATGGTGGCTTCTTAAACAAACAAAATTTACAGCAAAAATCGAAATTTTTGTTTTAGAAGCCGCCATTTTTTTAAAAATTAATATTTTGCTTATTCCTTCGATCAAATACTAAATAATATATTATATTAACGAAATCTTTTTGGTTTTTTGATTTCAGATGATTCAGTCCAGAGATAGAGTGGTCACCGCAAGACACGTTTTTTTTAGAGATGCTCCCGGACGTCGGCTATAGCGGCCGTAAACATCATTATTTTTAAACAAAAAAATTTGAAATTATACTTAAAAGTGACTACAATAAGTGTGTAAAATTTTGTGTTTATAAATTAAAATGCCTTTCCAGGATAAATTCTTAAAAAATCGCTTTTTTTTTGCCTCCTAAGTGGATATAACCCCTTAAAATCTTGTAAAGCACGGCAAGGGGCCTCGCAGAAAAAGTAGGAGCTGACGGCTTCAGATAAATAAGGAAACACAGAGCCAATTAAAGTTCCGAGAAAATATTTTGCCAACATACACCTTCCGATGACACAACGCGTTATGTCACGATGTATTTTAAGGCCAAGATATTTTACACTCGGCGGTAATTTAACGTGTTTTAACGCTATTAAAAATTCTAGTCGATGCTCGTTAATTTCTGCACGATACCCTTACTTCACATCACAATACTTCGGTTTTGCGGAATGGTTGCGCTACCAATTAGTGTCAGTTAGACGCATCCATTTTTATGCGCGTATCTGCGTAATTCAATTTCAAAGAACCCATATCAAGAAAGTTTTACCAGTACCATTTATAAATCATTTCCAGGTGAGTGTTAATAGGTTTTAGACGTGCCAAACGCTTTCCCTGGTTCACGTTTGACATCAGCGACCTGGAAAGTTTCGCAAGGAAATTATATTTTTGCTCCTGTCTTGCGAAACGTATTGTATTCCATATGCGTGCCGCGCATCCATTAATATAACACCTGCGTTTATTGTACATATAATACATTGACAGTTAAAAATATCACGAGGATTATTTTAGTATTACATATTATGCAAGAAAAAAAATATTTTTTTCCTAATCTTCTTTAATGACTCATTACTATTTAGGCACTACTATTAAAAATAATGATGATTGTAGAATTGCGCTTCAGCAAAGATATGTAACGTACCAATAGGAATAAAAATAATCGATAATGTGAAACGTGCGATATTAAGTGAAACATACGCTGTTTTCTCTAGAAGAAATTAGAATGTCACGAGGATATTACGCAAGAATGGAAAGAAATAAAATCTAATTAACGCAAAAAGGGAACGGGGGCATGAAATCGTAGCTCGGCGGCCAGCGGCCGAGGATCTCCAATGTCAAGAACGCGGCGCCCGTTCGATGCGTGCCGCACGATCGGGCTTTTTATTTTTCGTGCCCAGATCGCCTTTGACTTCTTAGAGAACCCGGAGAGGAGCCCCCAGCGAAGAGAAGACGAAGGAAGACGAGGGGCGTGCCTGGTCGCGCGGCTTCTACAAAGAGATGCCCACTTCCCAGTGGACCCCTTCCACTCTTGAAGAGATCCCCTTCCACGTGGTCTCAGGACTCCGTCTCGCCGCTCTCCCCACCAACGGGCCCCAAGAAAACCGGGCGGCATGGTCCAGACCACGAGATCGGCAGGTAAAGGTAGTTTACGGAACGCTTCCGTACAAGAAGCACACTCGGCGGAGATCCTCAGACGATAGCTTGACGGAAAAATTGACGGACGTAACTTCAAACACGTTTCCGACACCATTACACTTTGCATCTTGAATTCGATCTTTAAATCATCGTTGGCGACGTTTGCAACGACATCAATCGATCGGTCAATTATCGTAAAATTCTACAGTGAGCAGAAGGCATTCTACAGAAGGCAATGACAATTGATTGAGAGCTCTCGCGGCCAGAGGCACGTTATAATATAAGATTGCTGGTAACCGAGGATCAATCGTCCGACACGTGCACACATGAGGATGACCTCCTACGTGGCCTTCCAGCAATACGACCTCCTGGACTCCGAGGGTTACGGATCGGCAAGCAGCCCAGAATCGAATCCGCGTGGCAATTGGCATCATCAAGAGATCTATCCGCAGCCGCCGCGGTCCCGTGGCAGCAGCTGCGGCAGCGTCAGCTCCGTGGATAGTCATCATCAACAGGAATATCAGGAGATCGGCGGCGGTACCCCCAATGGCAGCCTTCATGTGACCGCCGGCTTCAACTTCGGCGATTTCTACGAGGGTTACTATCAGGAGGGTGGCTGCCGCAACGAGCATCAGTCAACGTTTAATGGTGACGGCATTAGGAACGTCACGGATCTTCACGCCAAATTGATCTTTAGGATGAACGAACAGTGTGCGACTTACGATGACGCTGCATCTAGGATGGCCTTCAACGAGGGTATTATGAATAAGCAGGATCCAGCAGGATACGTCCAGAAGACGGACCAGCTTTCGGCTGGAGCATACGCAAACTCGAGGACCGACTTCGGTCAGAGTCAGCCTGTCTTTGCTACGAAGGGTTACGCGAAGAGCGGTGCCTATCATCCGCGAAATGAAAATCACCGTTACGCTCAGAGGAATCACCCTTACGTCACTTACACCATGCCGAGAAATGAGTCTGGCCTGCCGAGCGGCCAGCCGAGCAAGTGTGATCAGTCGAGATACCATCAGAGAAACGACAGTCTCCACGTCGTTTTGCCGGTGGAATACGCCAGCCAGAAATCTAAAGAGACGGCCGTGCAGAAGATAAAAAGCAGCGCGCCCGGTGTCGAGGTATTGAGGAAGAGAAGACTGGCGGCGAACGCCAGAGAAAGAAGAAGGATGAACAGTCTAAACGACGCCTTCGACAGACTGCGCGACGTTGTGCCCAGTTTAGGCAATGATAGGAAGCTCAGTAAGTTTGAAACACTGCAAATGGCGCAGACTTACATCGCCGCGCTTTACGAGCTGCTGCAACGCAAATAAACATTCGAATCCAAAGACTCGGATCTTCTTCCGAAAAGCGTCTTGTTCGGCATTGTGTCTTCCTGCATGTTGCTGCGGTGACCTACAGAAGATCGCGGAACATCGAATAGAAGAACTAAGAAGCCTGATAAGCAGTCCATCCTGACAATGACGAAAACTTTAAATCTCTTCAAGAGGCTGCGAAATCAACCGAAATTGGAATCAACATCTTCGTCTTTGTGGAGTTCTGAAGGACGTTTCTGAATCCTCGTTTGAACTTCCTCCGTCGAGTTTGGAGAAATGCAGATTGAAAGATCACTGCTCCATTCTTCGGCAGGAAACGACGAGGCGCGTCCTTCCTTCGACAGACTGCAAGACGTCCGCAGGTAATGACGAATTGTCGGGGTACCGAGAATGAGACAGCTTGCTCGCGGGGAGCATGAATTAACGAGCAAACTGGGAATCGAGACTTCATTAACTTGTAAACGAGTCACTCGACCATGGCGGCATTGATCGTGAATGGTATGTAAATGGAAAAATATAGTACTAGAAAGCGTCGTTATCGAATCCAGATCTTATAGACTTCTCATTATAAACTCGATTTAGTTGTTAAAAATTTGAAAAAGTTTATTCTTTTTTCTAAACATATTAATTCAATGTTTTTGATATCAAATAAATTCAAAATAAATGAACCATATTTCGATTCTTTGATAAAAGAGTGATTCATTTGGTTGTGTTACTATTTTGCAAAAGTAAATTTTCTATCTTTGAAATATATATTTGTAAAGCTTAAATGTTTGTATTTTTATATAAAACTGCTCAAATTAAATTATTTTATCAATTTTCAAAAATATTATTCATCTTCGAAATGTTATAAATATATAATTTATAATATACAAATGAATTATCTTTCGGCATTATCGATACACCACCAGCTTACGTCAAAACTAACTGATTAGGAAAACGACGGAAAAAAAGACCGCTTTTAATCGCGCGTGTCAAGCTTTTAACCGAGCGCGTAAATTTAGCACGCGCAGTAATTCATCGCCGATACTTATCCTGGCATCGTGGCGCATCGCGGCGCATCGCGGCGCATCGCAGCACATTGCTGCAGAATTCCAGGATGTTTTTCTAATCGGTCGTGATAGGATCGGAGCGGAGAGCGAGAAAAAGCGCAACTGGCCAGTCCAGGATCCTCCTGGACGAACAGCTTTGGAGATCGCGACCGATATCTCGCGACACAAAACGCAGATAGGATATTCTGTGTTAACTTGATTTGGTATTTTGAATTAATCAATAAATAATAGGATAAAAAGTCGTTGTCTTGAATGGTTCTCGCGTAATCGCAGCGACGAGAAATGTCGCCGACCCGGTACGGGATATCACTACAAGGCAAGTGGGTAGGTCAGGGCGCATAAAATGTGATCGTTGACTGTAATATCATGAGAATCCCCCTCATCGCTATCGCCGTGCCAAGCTAGAACGGCGGGGGCGTACTCGCCTCGAGTTTAATTGTAAATAGGCATCGTCGTATATTGTCGTCCTCACGAGGCACCGTGTAAATATCTGATTCAAGGCGCGTCTAACTTATTGCGAGGCTGTATAGGTGATTCTGTACATAGGTACGTACACGCATGTCTGCAGAGTGCGGGGGCAGGGATCCCTCCGCTCGCGCGTACGTGCGCACGTGCGTGATCGTTCATTGATGCCTCGAGTCGACGATAGGTATCAATTGAGGAGTTCGCCCTAAAAGAGCGTATGATAGCTTTGAGAAAGTGGAGGGAGTTTCTAAACATTATTTCGTATTTTTTAAGAAAAACTTTGGAAAAGAAGCGAAAGTACAATCTGTAAAAAATGGCTCCTAGAGCAAAGATCACTGAAGATAAAAGATGAAAAATTGAATTGCATAGTCTTTTTCGCGTATTTTCTGCTCTTTGCGGGCGAACTCCACATGATTTTTCACGGGTTTCGAAAAAAAAAAACCGCTTAGCATTACGTTCGTCTCGTGTTACCTGAGTATTCACCTGTAACTACTGCTCAATGGTAATTATTAAAATAATTGTATGTAATTATATAAATTATCTCGAAAGGGATTGTGGCTCAACTTTTAGTCGTCTTAAATGCAGAGATTACACGTTTAGCGCAATAAAGCGTATGTGTTAATTAGAGAAGTGAGAAATGAACGAATCGAGAAAATATGAAATTAACTTATCGATATCGATGCTGTTTATATCTGTCAACTACAGTCATCAGCAACATTATTACGATCTAAAATAGTACTGTGATAAAAACTAATTCTCCATATTTCTCATTGCGCGGCTAATTACTGGCCGAGCATTAAGATCTTTTAATCCGAAAGGCTAGATATCCGGATCATATACAATCAACTCTCGCTTCGATTGACCGTCGTGTCGCGTTTTTTTTCCGCCTCGTATGCGAGACGACGCGTGACTGGAATAATCTCATTCGACCGCGATTCAACTCGCGACGCATCTCTAGCGCAATTAGGGATATGCAAAAATCGCGGGACAAATGGCGGCGGCCGGCCACCTCCACTTAGCAGTCAATCACAATTAAATACAATTTTACGCGGGCCGCGGGGCCCGGTAATGGCGCAAAAAGAGAGCAAATTGAAATCTCCTAGCTGACAGAATGATAGATGGTACCGGCCAGACGTGAGAAGACGCGAGAGCAACGGAGAGAGGTGTAAAAGAGAGACGGAAGAGAAAGAAGGATGAGAGAAGCAGGGCGAGGAGAATGAAGAGAGAAAAGCGAAGAAACAGTCTTTCTTCTATATCCCGCGATGTGAGAAAGCTCTTCCTCTCCGTTCTGCAAGGAGATCCGCGAGAAAGAATGAAAACACAGAGAGAAGTAAGTCGGGAGCTGATGATAGCGCCACTACGAAGCCGATTTCTCTCGCTAATATCGCTAATCCTCTCCATCTGTTGAAGATGAGGACCATGAGGATCTGATCTTTGCACGGAGCAACGGTAATTTATATCGATCGGAACGGAGAGAAGGAGACGGGGCGAGATGGAAGATCATTCTCTCTTCTATAACCGCGGTCATTATGGCAGCGCCGTTTAGAGTCGCAGATTAGTTACGCGCGCCTCGAAATAAAGCGCGATGATTATTCGCGATGATAAGCGGCGTTACGATCATTGCAATATTCTATTCTCACCACTCATAAATAAGGGTCGAAAGTAGAGGAGTGAGAAGAATTACGAAGGATATATAGTATGTCAAAGAATATGCTTAATTATCACGCGCGATATATATCCTTCTAAATTTTATCAAAAATATACGGTATCTCATGTACAAATAGACATTTTTCGCCGTCGAGAAAACTTGTCCGTGTCATTATTTTTAAAATGACACGTATTACTATCGCAACGAAAGAAAAATCCAGCGGCAGCATCGCTGTAATATAATACTTTATAGTTGCCACATTCCGCGTCCTATTACGGGTCCGTACGCGTTGTAATGGCAGTATTATAAAAGGAGACGATAAGTCGCGCTCATCCACCTGCTCGGTAATCAAATCGCGGGATTAAATTGCCCACGATTTCGCGTTCTCGCGCGTCGAAAGGGAACTACTTAGGGGGGGGAGGCTGCGCCGTACGTACCACTCGCGGGACATTATCATTCAATTGGCGCCGCTACCGTCGCGGATAAATCACGCGTAATTAGCGGCAAAACAACGAACGGACACCAATTAATTTCGTTATAAAGAACGGGGCCTTTGTCCACTGTGTGAATGTATTTTCCGCGCCGCGCCGGCTTCCTCAATTACGACGATAGAGATTTATTCGATTCGCGCGTCGATCGAGCGACGTCGAGGAAAAAACAAAAGGGGAATGGGTGGGCTAATTATTCACCGACTCATTCACAGCAGTAGGGCCCAACCAGGTGAAACGAAGAACGATCCGGATGGATAGAGACGAAGAAAGAAAGATAGATAGAGAAAGGGGGAAAAGAAAGACGTCGACGCCGAAGAAGAAAATACTTTAAGTAATATCAAACCGCGAGGGTTGGGTACGCTAATGGCGAACCAGACCCACATGTGTGGGCCTCGGCCTCCATACTAGTGTACGCGATACAACAATATACGCGAACGCTAATCAGTCGACGCGCAATGTCTTCATCTACAGCCGGTCGCGCATCAGCCGCGCGCTTCGTCCCCCTATCAGCACGATTTGTCTTCCGTCGCGGCTTGATGTGACTCCAAGGCCAAAGACAAAGTCCCGTGGTCGAGCCTGGAAGCGAAGAATTCAAGTTGCAACAGAATAAATCAAATTTTTTTAGACTAATCTATTTGGTGCCATTCTATCAATTTTTTTAGACATTTTAGCGGTTTAAACAGCATGTGATCGCTTCTCGGTGAGAAGCGGGTCACTGACGATAATTATATTTCGATTACAGACAGTTGAGAGAATAGTTTGAGAATTATGCGAATAGAGCGCGTAACGTGATTTCTTTTGCGTCTAATGTAAGGTTTGAGCCACAATAAGTGATTAATCACACTTGAAATGATAATCGAGCGATAAATGTGTAAAAAAAAATAAACTGCGATCGCGATCTACCTGTTGTACAATGATCTCTTTTATGCCTTCCCTAGGCACGAAGAAAGATAATTTTCCTCTTCACGGCACTATCGCGCACGAAAGGGGAATTTTTTCGAAGACTGTATTTTGCGTTGTTAGCACTGCCGTCAAGTACCTTTGTAAATAGATTGTTTTTTTTGTACTTAAATACGAGTTAAGACTTAGTTCTAAACGGTCCTTATAAGATTAATGAAATAAATTCCCACCAATAATGTTCCTCGACCAAGACCAAATGTACTTAAGAATGTGCAATGTTAATAAAGAAAAGATTCTTTGGAAAATTTATATAATTCATTTTCCAACTTCAACAAATATCCTTATCTATCTTATTATTATTTAGCGAGACATTTGCGCAATTATTTCAATTAACTAAATATAAAATTTTAAATTACTAGACAAATCTGTCAAGATTTTTTGTCTTCCTAAAATGTTAACCTAAAATAATAACCATATTCTTACTTATACTGTGACCATATAGCTTGAAATCATTTGAATATGTTGCGTATACTGCGCCATATCTTGTCACGAGATACGAAATATCTCGACAGTCCTTGTCGTCCAGCAGCACGAAAGAAAATTATGCAGATGCCGCGCTGCGTTTCGACTGGATCATCGTGGGCAACACTCGTAAGTATAATATCGAGTCTCGGAAATTATCAAAATCGGCCCGATCCTGAGCCATAATTTCTATCTAGTCGCGAGACGTGGAGCCGATCGACGGGACCAGCCTGACCAGACATCTCAGCAGGATGCATAGGGAGATGCATATTCCGTCTTGATTTCAGGCACCGCGAAAGAGGTAGAACCAGGCTTTAAACTGTTCCTCGAGGTCATCGTCTTTTTCTAGGAAGTCTAGGATATACCTGCCCGTAAATGCGGCTAACGTTTACCACGATTACCGAAGGAAGAACTAGGCATTTCGCAAATATCCATGTTGGGGCCAGCGGCCGTTTTCCAAAATTTAGTCAACAGCGACGATCGAATAGTACGACCTCCGTCGTCGTAAGCAAAGAACTCTTTGTCGATAAGAAACTAATATAACCCTCACGTAATGTCGAGCGTCATTGGTCGTGAATAGAGGAGAAAAGGGCGCTGTTTGACTTTTGATTTCCATTTGCGGATCTCTCTATATACTGCCGCGAGGATAATTGGTATCTTACGCGGCCGTTGAGGGAATAAATCGATCGCGCGATGGATGTTGTTTAGTTTGATAGAATGCTGGATAGCGGCTCGCACAAAGCGACCTTCGGGACCGGCCGACCGAACCTGCTACCATGCCAGACAAATTGATATCAGACAACGCACTCACTCTCCCTATCTTTTCCGCCAGCGCGCAGGGGTACGTATGCCTTACGTGCCTGCAGTAGGTACAGCCGCATAACTTTCAGACCTCGATATGCCGCCAGTGGGAACGGTCAGGGCCGCGGAGAGAGAATAGAGAGAGGGGGGAGGGAGAGGGGAAGAGAGGGGGAAAGAGAGAGAGCAACGCTCATCTCCGTTTAATCGTGTGTATGTCACGCGCATAAAACCATCGGTGAATCTTTCTTAAGCTCCTCCGCCGACTTCAGGACATGATCAACCCGCTGTCACCAGAGATGCTCAGAGACTAAAAACATATTTTGAATTTTATTTAGGGTAACTCCGGTATTTACGCCGCGGGAGGATTTACGCCGCAGAAGTCAGAAAAAATAGAAAGAATAAAGATACTTGCTCGCAATTACACTGTTATGTGCCTTTATGCCATATTAGTATTGTGTTGTAATTTCAGTTCCTTACTGTTAATATTAACGAAATCGTCGTGAGTTAAATCGATTTCTCACCGTAGTAAGTAGCGCGATCATATATTACGTAAAATGATTACTGTAGGTAATGTAAAAGGTTTAATAGTTATTTCATGATACATGATAAGTGTAGAGGGATATTAAAGGATGGAATACAGCAAAATACAAGTGCATAGTTCTTGTATTCTTTGTTTAGCTTGATATCTTATATATCCCACCTGTTTAGGATACACGGCATTTTTAGCGTGCGGGATTTATGCCATAGTACAAACACTCCGTAAAAATTAAAATCTCCTGTGTGTTCTTTTTCCTTCTTTTTTTTTGGATTGTATAATAACAATAAATTTTAATGCATCTATCGTTCTTCTATTTTCTTTTTAAAATCTTTTAGTTTTATAATTTTTTTATCAATCTTACACTTTAATAAATTTTTTACACACATTTTATTACTTATTATGACATTTTATTGCCTTATTTATAAACATTATTTGTAATTTTTTATATATTTTACCAATGAATGTCATATATATGGCAAAAATGCAAGGGTTTCTAAAAGTTTTTTTAATTAAATACAAAGAATAAATATTTTTTTTATAGTAGTAGACAGTATAAAGTTTTTATTGGTATAATTCATTTGCTTTAAACATAGTAAATAGTACTCGATAAATTAAGTTTTCTTTAGCTGCGACGTATATACCGGAGTTACCCTATTGTTATTTTTTATAACAATACCCAGACAGCACTATGTCCAAAAGGACATAAGACGTCTTTTAGACATCTTAGACATCTATAGACTATCCTAAGATATGTTTAAGACGTCTTATGTTCCGCTTTTTGGCATGCGTGCTATCTGGATAGTAGCGACTCAAAATTTTCAATCAATGTATATGCAGTTACCTAATAAATTATTAATAAATAATTAAATTACATGCAACAAGACATTTTTGCTTCTAATATTCATGCATCCCAAAATGGTTAGAAAGTGATCAATTGACACTTTTCGTACTGACGATGTACGAAGGAAATTATTTGGGACGCCAGCGCGCGATTTTTATAACGCGGACACTCGTAGGTTGACGGCGTGTATGCGAGGACGAGTATCAGCAAATTACCGGTACTTACGATGCGACGGTACTTGCGATGGATACAGTATTGGATACTGCAGGTCTTATGGTCCTGGCAGGCAGGCACACGTCAGGTCTGATTCCTGTTCGACGTAACTGGCACGAGACGGCGCCGATAACAGGGCACCGAAATTACAGCCACACATGCGACGCCGTTTATTCATATTTCACATGAATTACTGTATATAAAATGCGACGTTATCAACTCGTTTTATCTCCTCGATCTTATCAATTTTGCGCATAAAAAGTCTAAAATAAATGTCCAATTTATGAATATCCCGTTTAAATGAGTGAGACTTTATATGAATGGAAACACAGAATAAATAATCATTTAAGATAAATGCACGATGCAAGTCAGAGTAAATAAATAATGCCATGTAAATTGTCGAGCCGCTACCGAGACGCGAAATAAATTACACGCCACATGTATAATCTTCGCGAATTTGTACAAAGCCCATCGAGTATTGGATCAAAAATTTCCAGTCGTCTTGATTGTCGCTTCGCCATCAGGCAATCGTTATAATTGTAATAATAATAATAATTACAATAATAATGGTTTAAGTGAGCGCATTAGCTTTATTACTAAAGCGTAAGAACGCAATCGACTGAATACTTATAAATCGGCATCTCATCTAATTCCTTCATGATCGAACTCATAGAGAGAACTTTAACATCTGAGAGATGTTAGAGTTCTACGACAACTATTAAAATAATATGGAATTATAAATATTTTCATAAATTAATATTCTTCAAAAATGCTTTGATGAAATTTATTTGTTTCAAACATCGAATACAATAATATTGATTTTCTTCTACTTTTGTGTAAACAATACTCTTTAAAATTAAACGTCAAATCAATTGCGCCTATAATAGTGCTAGAATTTGTACTAATTGTATTTATAATATAAATAAAAAGATGCTAAAACCGTTTAGGCTATTTTCTGAAATTTACATAGACTTATCAATTAGCCTCATAATTGCTTCTACAATATATTTTTGAGAGAGAAGTTTGTCTCTCTCTTTTCGGAAGAGCATTGAACGAATAGAGTAAATTTTACGCATTGTTCAGTTCGGCACTACAATTTGCAGGGCGCACGCGAGCGCAACATAATAAAAGACGACTTAATTCGTCTCAAACGCAAACACGACTCGTGAAAGCCGCGCAAGAACGACAAAATCCTCATAACAGCGTAATAACACTGTGGTGCCCGGGGGAAAAAGGAGCGCGCTTAATTTTTCGTTCCACTTGGCGCGCATCGTGCTCGTAAAGGCGTTGTGCTCAGAAACGCGCTTCAGAACTTGACGGATGAGAAATTCGGACGTCGCAGCAGGGTGTAAACCATTGCGAGCGTTCATCGACCGTCATCGAGCGAGATGTACCAAGAAACAGGAATCGTTCGGGATACATGCCTTTCTGTCTGTGCACTTATTGTGGGTTTCTATCTGATTGTTTCGCAATATCAACACTTCCTGTTGTGTTTTAATTTTACAACTACATTTAAATCTTAATATTTTCTTATAGTTTTACCTTTGTTCTAGAAAAAAAAAAAACAACAAGACGGAAGGAAATGAGTTCTTTTCACATGGGAGAAGCCTGAAGAAAAGCTGGGATAACCACAAAAAGTGTTAATATTTTGTATGAATCATCCTTTTTTCGCGAAATAAGTTTTTACTTAATCCTTTGCAGCACAGTGAGACACCTAGTGCCTTACTTTTTTTCCGCTCAGTTTTTAATTACTTTAACGAATTTCTTGATGTTAAGTACCGATTTTTTTGTTTTCGTAGAATCCCTAGTACATGAACAAGTGTAAAAAAAATAGGCAAAAAAATAGGTAAATTTTTATTTGCACAATAACTATAAATAGTCAAAATTTGTGTTTTTTATATAAAAAATTTATTTTTTACTAAACTATTATCAATACCAAAGTTTAGGCATTTATTTAGAATACCTTAAAGTATTTTTTAGATTTTGTCAACATTTTTTACTATTATTTTTTTATTATAAATTAATAATCTATAAAATATAAAAAAATCAGTGTTTTTTATTGTAAATTTAAATAAATAGTTTAAATATCTCTTATAATGGTGTCTTGGGAGTTTTTTGGATCACTGAATCCTAATCTGAGGTCAGAATTTTCAAATTTTAATCGAAGATGACAGAGTAAGCATGGTGGACCAAAAACAAAAGTAACAGTCTCATAATTTTAAAACTTGTTTTTTTTTTTTTTTTTTTAGTTTTTTTGGTCGCTGCATCCGAATCTGAGATCAACATTTTCGAATACCAAAAATTTAAGATAAGACGTTACATAGAGGAGACCGGGGCTCATTGGCACAAGAGGCAAGTTGGCAATGCGTTCCGTTTATGTATTTATAGTAAAAGAAATAATAGAAAAGTTATCACAAAATATCTCTTTTATGATATAGGTACTTTTCCCAAAGTTTTATTTAAATCAAACAAGTATTACAATAGAAAAAGAGAAAACTCTAATTCAAGAGGTGGCAAGTAAATTTTCGAGCGTTTTAAAATATCGTATTAATGCCCTTCAACTTGAGAAATAAATCAAAGTGACGTATTATTAGTTAAAAGAAAAGTTTCTATTACTATACGATATGTCATTTTGAGGAACAACAGTAATTTATTGTAAGAAAATGACTGGAATCAAACGTATGTTGGCTCATATCAAAGAATGCTTAGCTTGACTTGTTGTTGCTGCGCGCGTGAGATCTGTGTGAGCATGTGATTTGCTACCTACAATGCTGATAGAAGCTAGATATATATTTATATTAATATTTTTATATTGAAGAAAGCTATATCTAAAATAGTTTACAATTGTTCTTCTGCAATAGCATTGTGCTATTGCTATTTGATCATTATAAAATAACTTTAAAAGACACAATATTTATCAAGATGTACCTATCTGTTACCCGTTTTGTATTTCTATTACGTTTTCATTAATTTAACATGGACTTTTGTCGCATAGCCAACTTACCCTACTATCAGGGCAACAATGCAGCATGTTCGTATTTCACTTATTACAAAGAAACTGTATAGGAGCATTCTTAGCACGAAAATGTAGAGAAAGGTTCTCTCTATTATATTAGTACTGTTTGATCATGATAATTAGTTGTTTAAAAATTCAAATGCCGAAATTGTGAAAACGGTGCCAACGAGCCCCGGTCTCCCCTATACCTACCTATATGTTATTATTTGAAGATATTGAAGTGATTTGAAGGTAACTTTATGTATACTCAACCGGTTGAATTGTTCAGCGACTAAAAATAAACCCCAAAAAAAACAAATCCTAAAATAATAAGACTATTTTTTTTGCTTTTGGTCTGCCATATTAATTTTCCTAACCTTTCAAAATTCAAAACTTAAGCCTAAACTTAAGCCTAAACAAAGCCTTAGATTCAGATTTAGCGATCCAAAAAATCCCGGGTACAAAGTTAAAAAAAAAATTAGTAATATAAAAATTCGTGACACAAAGGGTTAAACGAAAATATATCCTCTTTTACACAATTTAGAAATCTTTATATAGAATTTCTCTTGAATTTTATTCACATATCTGGGAGGTGCATCCATGAATCAGTATCTCAAAGATGCTCCAGACACAATCAAAAAATGCTTACGACGCGACGCGCAAATAAAGTTCCGGATTCCAGAATTTCTTAGTTCTTGTACCCGAGTCACCTGAGGCGTGCGGACCCTCAAAGGACCAATTCTTCCTCAGGATGATTTGCCACAGTGGATAAGAGGGAAAAGCTGGGATGGAAAAAGCGCGGGTCGACTCGCGTCGTCGACTCGAGTGCCTCACGTCGCCTTGGTGCAAATTCCATCGCGGAATTCATCGATTTAACGGTTCGACGGTTGCCGTGCGTGTGGACCGCGCTATAATTTAATGGAGAGGCGTTCAGCGCGCTCTCGCGCGTCTTCTTTCGCGCGCGTCATCCACGTCCGTCCGATTCATTGACCGTACGTGCGTTTTCGCACTGTCACCGCGTAACCGTTGCCGTAATGTCCAGCACGGCACGGCTGAGGAACCAGGAGGGACAATAATACATGGCCGCGTCATTAATTCAAGTTCGCTCGCAGAAATCCTTCGCGGCTCCAACGCGGAAGTTGTTTTACGATCGTCCTTCTCTCATCGGCCCCGCTGCTGCTGCTGCTGTTGCGTGCTGCCGTTGCTGTTGCTTCGCAACACCGATGTCTCCACCGCAGCTTTTGCTGTCTAAACGTGTCGACTCGTTTAATTATCAGACCGTCTGTTATCGTCTGATGAAACGCGACATTTCAACGCGTGCTGGGTGGTCATCGCGATGTCGTATCGTCAAAAGTTAGGCATTTCAAAAATGCGATCCTCAAATATGGCGAATTGCTCGTTCTTGTTTTTAGGATTTAATTGTGAATTTTTTTGATAATTGTCGTCTTTTTTTATTTTTATTAGCTTAAAATAGAAATTGAAAGAGTTATTGAGAAACATATTTCTAAAATTGCCCTATTGTAGATGTTATTATAACAGTAGTAAAAATTAGAATTATTAGCTAATTATCAAATGAAGAATAGTGCAAAGTCGCAATTACAATCAAGATCATTACTTAATAATTGATCCTAAAAACTTATCTTAATAGCCTTGGCATGTACAGATTTACACATATTATTACCCACAGCGGTACTATAAAGGATGTATGGGTGATATCTCAAAAGCATTACCAAAAATCTAAAAATTTCATAGATTGTTCTATTATTACGTCTAAAGCATCTGTGTAAAATTTCAGCACAATTCTCATACTGGTTTAAAAGTTATTGTAATTAAGGATGTATTAGAGGTATTTTAAATATATTCAGAAAGTGCTGTAAATTGTTTCTAAATTAAATTTAAAATACTCTGTAAAATTTTGAAGTTATTTAAGAGTTATTTAAGTTTAAAGTTGATAAAATTAAAATTATCCTTTATAGAGAATCGACACTTTGCTGTAAATATAAATAAAATATAAATAAACCATTAAGATATTTCTTAAACTTTTTTTATGTGTAAAACATACATCATTGATATTGTATTTTAAGTTTCAAAATTTTTTGCCACAAAAAAATTTTTTAAATTGTTTAAACAATACTAATTATTTAAATAACAAAAAATCATACTCAAACTGTTAACGGTAATCCCTTCTAACATATACGAGTTGTTTGACATATATGCAAAGTCTTCTTTTATTGAAAGTTTAACTTTTAGCAAGGACTGCATGTACGACACATACATCCTTAAAAAGATTTTCATTAAACTTAAGAACTATTTGTAATTCGTATCGAATAAAAAACTCGATTTTCATCCATGATACTTCTTGCGTCGCTCCGATGCTCCGAACTCTTTGCTTTGAAGTTCAAAGAAAGCGAGTGACGGGAAAACGAAGGAGAAGGGCGGAATTCGGCACGGATAAATGCAAGAGAAATCCTTTCTGAAGGAGAGCAACGGTATGTTTCTCTCGTTGATCGCGAACGGGCCTTTTTGCGCATTCGAGGCCGGGCCTGCTGTAAAGACTGACTCTGGCAGACCGGCAAAACCGAAAGGCAACTATGGTGTCTTAACTGGCATCGAAACGTGACTTAAATCGGCATCCTAAGTGCGACGGCTAAGTCGTATATATATCTATATATATAAAGGAAGATGTCCTGACTCACTCACTCACTCATCAACGCCCAGCCCAAACCCCTGAACCGAATTTTGAGCAAAAGTATATGAAATAGGGGTAGAATTTTCCGGGGAGTGTCACTAAGAAAGGATTTTTAGAAATTCGAGCCCTAACGGGGTGAAAAGGAGTAAAACGTGTTTTCACGGATTCTTTAATATCGCCCAGCCTAAACCCCTGAACCGAATTTTTATCAAAAATATATGAAATAGGGGTAGAATTTTCCGGAGAGTGCTACTATGTGTATAGTTTTTTGTTACCGATTTTCTGAAAACCGGTTTTTTAATTTTTCCAATTTTTTAGTTCAAAGAATTAACCGAATTTTTATCAAAAGTATATGAAGAGAGAGAGAGAGAGAGAGAGGAGAGAAGAGAGAGAGAGCGAGAGAGAGAGAAGGAGAGAGAGAGAGAGGAGAGAGGAGAGAGAGAGAGAAGAGAGGGAAATAAGAAGAGGGAATGGAGAGAGAGGAGGATAACGGGAGGGCATGGAGGGAGGAGGGAGGAGGTCGGGATGGGGTCGGGAGGGAGGGAGTGGAGGTCTGGAGTTGCTCTCTGTGTATTTAGTTTAGTGTCTTTTCGTTAGTTATTGTCTTTCTGGCACACATGTTCTCTCGCTATTCTTCGCTGCTCGAGATCTCTCTCTTCCTCGCGAGAGTGAGCTCCCTCTAGGAGAGAGATGAGAGAGGAGTGAGACGAGAGAGAGAGATAGAGAGATTATTTGCGTGTCTTACTACACATGTCCTCCGGAGCGAAGCCCGGGTAACCAGCTAGTATATATATATATATATGTATAATATTATTTGTCTAAATTTGTAAAATGATATAATACTTTGAATTATATGAGTTCATATATGAATGGTCCGCATAATTACGTAAGTTTTCCTAATGCTTAATAAAAATCTGTGGGCGTTAGAAAGTCTTGTTCAATAAAACTCTGATTAATCTAACGATTATGTTGGAAGCACGATCATCAAATATAATATCTCATTGTAGTTAATAACGGATGCTTCATTCCCATTCTAAAAGTACCGATATTACGGTATAAAAGGTTTATAGCTCGTATAAATTAAGTGGCTTTAACTACTATTAAGCAGCTTTACGGCTATGCATAAAATAATGGTTTAACTACCGTCATAGCTCAAAATTTTCATCCTTGCGGATTAAGGTTGGCATCAATATGAATATATCGTTACACTAATTACATTCATTGTCCAATTTTTTTTTCGAGTTGAGATACATCGAATTATGTCCAAACTTATATATAATTGCACCAAATTAGATATAATTATATATATTTTTTAAATTAAAATAATAAATAATAAATTCGTGTAAAAATACCATTTTTCTAGTATAGAATAATGTAATTTTATTGTTATATGTATGCGTACATATATTTTATTGTTTACATAATAGAATTTATTAAATTTGGTGTGGTACAAATATAAAAAAGATTATATATAATTATATATAATTATATATAATCATATATAAACTTTAAATTTGGATTATCCAATAGATGGCATTCGATAGGATTCGTTTCTCGTATTTAAAATTTTATGAACAGTAGTATAAAAACGGTATCAAGAGACACAGCACTGTCTCAAGCAGTGCCAAGTTATATATAATATATGGAATAAATTATTTCACTTTTGATTCTACATCTCTATATATATAAAAATGAATGTATGTTTGTATGTTTGTATGTTTGTCCGCTATGCAAATCTACAGTTTTCAACCGAATTTTAAAGAATTATATATGAAATAGGGGTAGAATTTTCCAAGGAGAACTATAGAGTGTATAGTTTTTGTTACCAATCTTTTTGGGAACTGGTATCCGAAATTTTTCCAATTTTTCGGAAAATAATTAACCGAATCAACCCTCAGGGTACGGACTGGGTTAGCGTAACCCGAGCGAATTTTGAAAGTAGCGCCATTTCAAAAGAAGTGAATGGTGGGGGTCCGTACCGGGGGGGGGGGGAATCTTTGAGGTAGCTACTATGTGAGCGCCAAGGGGCAGCATCAGTCTACGCTTGGTGCTCAAGTTATACGATTTTGAAAATTGAACTCGGGTAGTCTACACCCAGTCCGTACGGAACGTTACAAAATCCGTGTTTTCAAAAAAAAAAAAAAAATGTGTTTTTCGAGTATTTGCTGCAGTAGAGTATTCTGGTATGTATAATTTACTATTTTTAATATACTTTTGTGCATTCTAACCTCAAAATGATGCTCTGTAGCATACCAGCATAACGTATCCGTGCATGCATGTTATTTCTCGAAGAGTTGTAATAATCAATTTTTGTTATTTATTTATATTATACTAATCAACAACATCCAAAAGAACTATTTTTACTTTAAGATATTTTTTTTGCGTTATTATGATAAATCAAGCAAGTAACGTTATATCGCTATCGCAAAAAAACGAGTATTTTCATAGTAAAAAAAAAAATACTTTTTGGAATGGATCAAAAAACGAATTCAGCCATTTCAAAGAACAACTTTTTAGCTTTCAAACGCGACTTATAAAATGTCGATATCTTTTTTTTTCATAAAGTTATGCAATTTAAAAGAAAACATGAATTTTTATGAAAATTTTTTGAGAACTGTTTTAAATTTTCAAATGTATCTTTGTTTAAACAAATAATGTAATAAATCTATCAACGCCATTGTATTTTTGAGAAAATTTCCGTTCCAAAAAAAAAATTTGTTTCAATTGACAAATTACAGCCCGATATACAGTCAATCAAAGTCGCCGGGTTAGGCTAACCCATGTCCGTACGGAACGTAACTTTTTTATAGTCCGTACCCTGAGGGTTAAAGAATTGTATATAAAACAGGGGTAGAATTTTCCGGGGAGTGCTAGAAACTGTATAGTTTTTCGTTAACGATCTTTTTTGGAACCGATATCAGAAATTTTTTCAATTTTTTTGGAAATAATTGACCGAGTAGAAAAAGATTGGTTACGAAAAACTATACAGTTTATAGCACTCCCCGGAAAATTCTACCCCTGTTTTGCGTGTCTTATTACATATGTAGTCCGGGGCGAAGCCCGGGTAACCAGCTAGTATCTCTATATATATAAAAATGAATGTATGTATGTTTGTATGTTTGTCCGCTATGCAAATCTACAGTTTTGAACCGAATCTTAAAGAATTATATATGAAATAGGGGTAGAATTTTCCAAGGAGAACTATAGAGTGTATAGTTTTTTGTTACCGATCTTTTTGGGAACCGGTATCCTAAAATTTTCCAATTTTTCGGAAAATAATTGACCGAATCTTAAAGAATTGTATATAAAACAGGGGTAGAATTTTCCGGGGAGTGCTAGTTTACCACAAAAATGGACCTATTAAAGATTTGATCTAATTGTATCCAAAAATATATAATTATATCTAATTATTTATATATATATGAAGTATGCATAGTTTGATCTAATTACATATAATCATATACAATTTTATCTATTTATATATAATTAAATCAGGTCAAAATCCATGTATAATTATATCTACAAAGTTATATATAATTAGATAAAATTGTATATAAACATTTTTTCCCGGGTGATATTGTGAAATATTATTAAGCATCAAGATCCGCTCGACCAAAAACGGCACTTATCATTGCTTATGTTATTTTAAGTTTTCTTTTTTTTCCAATTTTGCATAAGATACTTAATTTTTTTAATTGACATATTAATTTTTATTAAATGTTTTCGTAAACAGTGAAAATACCTATAATAATTCGTGAAAAAAACTGTTATATAATATATATTATAGTTCTTATAAACAAATATATTAATCGTATTATTTTGCAAACATACCTTATAATTTAAACTGAGAAATAATATAATCGTATATAAAATTATATAGTCATATAAGATTATATATGATCAGATCAGAATATTGCATTTCAAAGTATCCGATAGATGGCATTCGATGTGATCTGTTTCTCGTATTTAAAATTTGACAAACAGTGTTATAAGAACGGCATCAAAAGATACGACACAGTCTCGCGCTATGGAGCGACACAATTTTTGTATTAGTTGTATTGTGGAGTCCACTCTTATAATAAAGTGGCATCCTTAAAAAATAACATTTAAAAATATATAACAATTTTTTAAAACTTATTTAAATATATATGTCCTTATATATAATCTTATATAATTATATATGACTATATAAACTCTTATCAGGCCAAATTCATATATGAGCATATAAGACCGCTTCTTACATATGAACATATAAGACATATATTATAAGGGTTTTTTTTCTGGTATCAGATCATACCTGATGAAATACGGATGTGTCAGTTCGTACCTGATCATACCTGATCAGATATTAACATATATAATAATACCAGATCATATATCTTCAGATCTGGCCAATTTCCATATCTGACCATACATGTCCAAATTGATATAATCATTTATGATCAGATATGAATATTTTTTCCCAGGTAAACGACTAATATTACGTCTTTTTTTTTAAGTAGAGAATATCTCGTTTCGCGTAAAAGTCGCTACTTTACCAAAACACAACATTTAAAGCAGTAAAATTGTTGATAAATTGAAGTCTTTTTGTTAAAGCAGAGAATACTTTATTTCGCGAGAAAGTCGCTGCTTTACCAAAACAAGTAAATTTTCTTCTGAAGTAGAGAAATACTTCATTCATTTATTTACTGCTTTAAATGTTGTGTTTTGGTAAAGTAGCGACTTTCACGCGAAACGAGGTATTCTCTGCTTTAAAAAAAACTATTTTTGTGTCTAAAAAGTTTTAAATATTGAGAGGCATAAACGACCAATATTACATCTTTTTTTTTAAGCAGAGAATACCTCGTTTCGCGTGAAAGTCGCTACTTTACCAAAACACAATATTTAAAGCAGTGAATAAAGTATTCTCTACTTCAGAAGGAAATTTACTTATTTTGGTAAAGCAGCGACTTTCTCGCGAAATAAAGTATTTTCTGCTTTAACAAAAAGATTTCAATTTATCAATTTACTGCTTTAAATGTTGTGTTTTAGTAAAGCAGCAACTTTCACGCGAAATGAGATATTCTCTACTTAAAAAAAAGGACGTAATATTGGTCGTTTATGCCTCTCAATACTTAAAATAACTGCTATATTTTCGAAACTTTTTTTGTTAATAACTTTTTAATAAAAAAAAACGAGCGACGGCTAAAACCTTCCGAAGGTCACTCAGAGGGTGACCTTGACAACATATGTCAAGGTCAAGGTCATCGGAGAGTGGTCCGTATTACTGTATAATTACCAGATCATAAATCAAAGAAGAAATCAAATATCAGGTTTATTATGTTTAATTGCATTACAATACTTAATCAATATACCTTTACGCGAAATTGAGTTTACATTAATACATATACATATACATATACATATATATATATATATATATATATATATATATATATAAATTACATATATAGTACATATATAATCAAATGTTCCGACTGACTCATCAACGCTAAGCCTAAATCCCTAAACCCAGAAACATGAAATTCGGGTAGTATATTCTTTCCATGACGTAAGCACTCAAAGGGAAAAGGGATTTTTAGAAATTTGACCCTTAACGGAGTGAAAAGAGGTAAAATGTGTTTTCACGAATTTCTCAATATTAGTCGGAGAGCTGACGACACTTTTGGCTAAGTAATATTGTAAAATACTATTTTCCGTCTTAACCTGCGTGGACGACTCTTCTTCGATAATCCGAACACCTGGCTGGCCGTATCTGGGGGGTTTAGAAGTACGTGAGAAGAAGGTGAGAAAAAAAACAGATTTTCAAGTTATATTATAAGTCTCAATTTTTATCGGATATTGATAATTGGTCCCTCAGGAGCATGCAAATAAATTGCCAGTTCGATTGCTCGGGAGAATTAGTCGCCAGGCTTAATTATAAATAATTAAAAATAATTATTTTCAATTCATACTATAAAAGCTGGGTTTTTTTTACTAGCAAGTATAGTGCTAACACATGCCACCAAAAAAAGCCAAATAAAAGTTTTGGTGGCAACATCTCTAAAAAAATTATTGAAAATGCACAAAATCGGCGCGCGGCGGAGAGGTCTGACGATGGCCTACAGGATGTCTCCTTATCGAAGGAGAGTCGTCCACGTAGGTTAAAACGGAAAATCGTATTTTACAAAATCACTTGGCCAAAAGTGTCGTCAGCTCTTAGACTATATCTCTTAGATCCAATAAGATATCGACTTGGTTTTTGCTTACAAGGTTAGGTTTATCCATACAAATGTTTAAAATTATAATTCAAGATTTTGCCCTAATCAATCCCTAAAAGAGCAAATCTGAATTCGGGGGTAAAATTCTTTGCATACTGTAGCGAAGCACGTGTATCAAGCTAGTATATAATAATTGGCGATACATTAATTGTTGTCGAATTAACAAATTACCGCGAAAAGTGAATAATCTACTTAATTATATAACTCATTCTCATAGACGATACCAGCCCCGTATGCAAATTCACCAAGAAAAACGAGGTCGAGTGCATCACAATCGTCGTGTCCAATCGGAATAGGCGGTATGGTAATAACAACCCGGAGGTGCCATCTCGAAATCGGTATCATTGGCCAATAATTATCAGCGTCAACGGTTCGGTAACGATGCGACTTGGGCTACGTCCCCGTATCATGCCGCAGAATCGCACCCTCGCCGCTTCTTCTACTACTTCGCCTATAAATAGTCTCTTGAGAGAGAAAGATCGCGCGCATATACATCCGCGTAATAACATATTGCGCCGTATGCGGGTTTACCGTCGATCCGTATCGCCAATATACGACCGCACCTTGATCGCACGCCGATAATTAAATAGCCGAGCCGCCGATTTAGCCACGCGCCTTTGCCGAATCCTCACCCCGAGCAACCATGACGGGACAAAGCGTCTCACACTTATCAGTACAGGTAGCCGAGCCTAAATCAAACTTTTAAATCGAAAATCAACTGACAATGAGGCTACGCGTTAAATAAACATTTATTTCTCGTGGCTCTCATAAATTGTTTAATAAATTTTCTTTGCTATTATAAATTTTTCGAAGAATGACAGAAATTATTGGGAAAGAGTATGCGTTTCTAGTTAAGCTCTAACTTGCAATCGGAATTTGCAATCGTACGCTGAATATTCAAAATGCGTGACGATATATTGCCTTAACTCGATATTTTATTAACTCGAATTTGCTGTATTAATCTGTCAAAATCTATCGATATGACATAATCATGTCATCAGTTGAGAAAAGTCTCCAATGTGCGGTATATTGAAGATCAATAGAGTCTCGATCGTGGAGACGTGAACCTGGACATCGCAACACGAAGAGTGCGGCCACACCTGCCTTATCGCGCAGCTAAGAGTTCCAGAGGAAGGGACTATTATCTAGGGTTGCTGGTGCATCGGATCCTTAGAATTGGCGCCTGAAGCTAACATAGAACACGCCTAGTTAAACCACGTGATAAATGCGCAAAAACAGGACGTAGATCCTCCGATTAAACGTCAGAGAAGCGGTGGCAGAATACCGAAACCAATTCGCAAAGGGATGCAGTCCGCGCGAATCTTCCCCCATCCCTCTTTTCCTCCCACCCCATCTTATTGTTAACCGGGCCACTCTCGCGTTGGTACATTCTTCTCTTGCACCTTGACCGCCTCCGGGAATGCAAATTATTGTTGATCTCGCACTAGGCGGAATTTCTCCGCTCGCACCTACCGCTCCGCTCGAAACCGCCGCGCCGTGACTTATCATGCCTAATTGCACGGTTCATCCGATGAATTATCACCGTTTTGCAATATTAAAGAGGCGCCAATTAACTGCGCGGAGATACTCTTTTTTACTATCTACACGCAATCCGCTGTCGTTCAGCGGATCGAAAGCACCTCTCGCTTCGATCTTTATTTCATATTCAACCACTGTGATGATACGAGAATAGTACCAGCGGCGTAAATTTTGCGCCCTCTTTGTATGGCGTTTATAAGGCTTAATTTTGAATGCTCATATATAAATGCGTTCGCGATACGCGATTAAGTTGCCATTACCGACGGCGATGTATAGTTCAACTTATTGAAATGCGCGAGTGATTTAAGAGGAAGATTCTTAGTCCAAACATCTCGCAGCAAATAGCGAACTACCCCATGTAACGAGTGCAAGTTTGTGACTATTAGCAACGAGCTTGTATTAACTTATAGAGTTTATAAAGATCCGCGCTCTCGCTTTTTTGCGACGGAAAGCGAAAGATTGGCGGGGCTATCGAAACGATCCAAGTATAAAGATATATCGCACAACGCCTTCAGCCAAGCCTGGTCCATTTCTCTTTCGAACCCTTCCCGGCTGCCCCTTTCTCTCCGCTTAGCGCCATCATTCTTTTATTCATGGCGCGCATTTAAACTGCCGGCGGTCCCGTGGCGCTGATTTCACTAACGAAGCCAGCAATTTATATCACTGATCGGCGAAACGGCGTCCGCGGTAGGCGAGTACTCCAAGTTATCGAGTTCATTGTTAAATAGCACCCGGCAGCCACGACCCTTATCGTTTGCATTGACGATCGAATTGACGACGATGCAAACGACGTCACGGTAATCCGGTGCCGCCGTAGGTATACAAGATGTTTCTCAAGAGCACGTTTTTTCGACGATGAGTCCCTTTTAGACAACAATCGGTCTTTCCTTAGCGAAAATTTGTTTCAGCACCATATCTTTTCACTCTTTTTACGTTGTAAATAACAGTAGTTAAAATTCAAAATATTTAATTTAAAAAAAATTTTGCAGGTATGTACATTACGTTTTTTATTCTATTTTATGAGATCGTAAACTATTAGTAAAAATCGGAGTAGTTCAAATTTCTTCCTTACTTTTGCCGATGTTAATTCAAATTCGAAAATAACTCTTTAACTTCCTCGCTGACAGATCGACAGATCCTCGGGGATCGTTACTGGATCCGCGCGATCGTGGGACGAGAGCTCTCTTGCAGAAAGATAGTAACTTAGAGTTAAGGTAGGTCGGGGCGTAACCCAGGATCAAACGAGTCAATAACTCGTATCGTGCCTCCTCTACCTACAATGAGAAATTGTCTTGCCCCGCGTACAATAAATGTAGGTGCACGCTGACGTATTGTTGCAAGCGGACGCACACGCGCGCCTGCACGTGGGTGCTGGAACCTGGAACTGCGCTCTCGCGAATACGTCTTCATGAAATCGAAACCCCGGGCGACACCGCGCTCGCGTAATTGCGGCCAGCGTGAAACAATCACGGGCGAATCGGTATCTCGAAACGCGATCAAGAGAACGCGATCGAGAGGCCATGTTGGAAACACACATTTGCATAATTTATGTCTCCTCGCTTCTCTCTTAGCTCGCGAATAGTATTGGTTGCATCGTTTGACACTGCTATCAAGAGAAACTTACTACCATAAGGAAAATAATGATTGCTTTCTCTTCTACATGACTTCGCTATTTTTAATATACGAAAAACTTTCAATATTAACAACTAAATTTTTAATTGAGTTGTGAATTATTTAATATAATGTAATTCAATATGTTGGATCATCCCCAAGGAGAACAGAAAGTCAAGAAATAGTCACAATGACGTCAAAATGACGTCAAAATATAATCATTTTAGGAAAGTCAAGGTGACATCATTTCATATATCCAAGAGGATAATAATGTGACTTTTTCGTGACGGCGTCGTGACCTTTCAGTGACTTTTATCAATTCAGTGCAAAAGGCTTTGGTCCATTCTGAACCCTCTTTTATCGACAAAAGTGCATTAAATATGGCTTCTCAGGTGATCTCCAAGTCACTTGTAGAGGCACTTTTATCGATAAAAGTGAGTTCAGAATGCACCTTTGTATCACAGGCAGTCAAGCCCATCGCACATGAAATTGCATAGGCTGCATATGCATAGCATAATACCGCTAAACCAAAGAGTAAGACGCCATATTGATTTACATAAGATGCTTATTGGTCCAGCGGTCTCATGCTATGCATATGCAGCCTATGCAATTTCATGTGCGATGGGCTTAATAATTTTCTATAAGGATTTAATAAATTAATTAATAAATTATTATTTAAAAAATGCAGTTTTTTATTTAATTTAGAAATGTGTGAGATTGATAATATATTTTTATATAATATATAGTCAAAACCTATGTCTTAAATTTAGATCACCGTAATAAAAATTTAGATCACAGTAATATCACCTTGTGTTCACTAAAAGTAGGGTCATTTTTCTAAATTTATTATAAAAAAAATGAAAAGATTTATTAATATTCGGGTTTTTACATATAAAAGTACAAGTCTTAAGGTACATAAAAAAATTTTTTTAGATTAAAATTTTACTACTTGAAACTTTAACCGCGTTTTTCTCGAAACCATGTTTTTCGAGCTTGCCGTACCGATAGCTCCTTCAATTTTTCTGCTTTGCAAAGCGATTTTCTGCTTTGATCTTATATTTCGAAGAATTTTTTTCTTGCAATAATTCAGCGGCTAGAAAATTTAAGATATTAATATGTTAATCATTGAACACAAGATTCATAAGAATATTGAATATCTAAGACACGTATATATGTTGTATTATAAACAGTCTTGTACAAATAAGAGATTTATCAAAGAAATGATTGGTCTATTAACTTGCTAGCATAAAATAAAACTTTACTGTGACGCAAGAATGCTCAGGCATTCTTAATAATTATTATATTTATGTAACAATATAATAAGTTTTCTAACCTTGAAAACGTCATTTTTCTATAATCAAAAATGCTTTTTTCACAATTTTATAATATCATAAAAATATTAATTGAGTGAATATACATTTCTTAAGAAACTAAGAGCCTTAATTTAATCTAAACATTTATCATAAGTGATTTAATACTGCTTTCAAGAAATAAACTCACCGGTTTCATGATAATATCCACTCGAATCTACTGCAATCACGATGATGCAGTTCTTTTCTTCACTTCGACTGTCCTCAGAATATTTTAAATTGCAATGCCCAACGTCTATAACATAACCTCGTGACAAATATTTTCATGTGACTAAGGCTGCATTCCGAAATTCACTGCCAGTACTGAAACGTGAACTGTAGTACATAACCTATAGAACAGTCATAACTTTTGGAATAAATATCTACTTACTATGAATAGCAAACAAAAGTTTTGTCCTTGAAACAATATTTTAATTTTTCTCAGCACGAAATTGTAACTTCGATACACTGTATATAGGACACAACGTACGTGAACTGCGCGCAGAGCTGCGTTATAATGACCCACGTGGACTCGCCGTGCCGCTGTGCTGGAGTGAGAGAGATACAAGAACGCAACCCAAGAGCTGTGCAAAAATAGTGCGCACACGCTGCAAAATGGTTCGGCATCACGAAAAGTCATATTCTTATCATGATGGTATCATTTTTATAAAAAAAAAGATTTTATGTGCGTATACTATAAAGTTTAAGTACTAATGTGTAATTATGAATATCGGAAACAATCTAAGTGTAAATTATTGCAAAACATTTAAAATAACATATTAAATTTCAAAATCATAATTTAGTCAATTTTTCGTCATGATCAAAAAATGACTGTTTGCAATCATTTTTTCGTCATTTTGACGTCATTTTGACTTTTTCTTGACTTTCTGTTCTCCTTGGGTCCCATCATAAGTAATGCATTTTTTCTATTTTTTTTTTATAGAAAAAATGTCAACTTTTTTTTAATAAAACAAAAAATTTGACATTTTAATTTTAATACAAAATATACTTTCTTATCTAATCTTAATTTGAAAATTTTAATTTCCTGGCGGTAAAAATCTTTCAGTTTTAAGCTAAAGAATAAGTCAAGTTTCCTGTTATACCGCATTATTTATGCTGAAATAATCCAATTATTTAAAAAATTATTATATTGTTCTAACTATGAGATTCTTTCTGCTCGAACACACGCGCGCAAATAAACGAAAGCATTTTCAAAAACAAGAGAGAAGGTGCTAAAAATATAAATCGGTGCAAACTAACAATCGTGGAAGATTAAAACCTCGATCACTATCCGGCGCAAAATATAGTCGACGCTAAGAAAACTAGTACTAGAACAATCAATGTTATGATGTTTCTGGATCACGATCGTAAGATACATAAGGACCGCAACATCGGGCGTCAATACCGATGTTGTAACTTTCTACGCGAGACTAGGCTATACCCCACGAACACCACCACCGCCACCGCCACTGCCGCGCGCCGCGCGCCGTCGCCGTTGCAGCCACCAGCATCACCACCTATCCTGTTATTTTCTCCCTCGCCATCCACAGCGATATTATTTTTCGCTATTTGGGCTTTTCGAGGCCGGACCCTCGAGAGGAGAAGCCGCATAACGCGAAGCCCCATAACGCGGCTGCGTGAGGCACGAGACAATAATAATTCATCGCCTGAAGGCACGCAGCACGCAGGACTGCCCGTGCTACTTCCAATTCTTCGGCAATTTACACTGAGCGCCGTAAAATAAAATGCACGAAAAAGGAGGATGGGAGGGGGAAGGAAGACTATAGGGACTCGCGATGGATTGTCTTTTCGGATTCGGCGAGACGCTTTCGGGGAAGAGAATCCACGGCGCAAAAACAGCGCGAAAGAGGTGATCCAAAAGAAACACGTCAATGCCTCTTGCCAGATGTCTTGTGAAATGGCAAGTGATGTCATATATAATGTGTGTATGTGTGTTCGCCGGCTATCAATATGTGTCATGCTAAATCTAAACAAATTGATGGAATCAAAAATCTGTCCTCGATCTACAGACTATTCTGAAAAATCGATTACACGGCTGATAATTCAGCGCGTAACCTATCAAACTTTTAATTAAAGATACAACATTTAAGTAAATTCTCTAGTAGCACAACTTTATTGCAGCAATAATATTGGCTAACAATATATATCCAATTTTTATGTTGGGTATAAACAAATTTTTCATATACTTAGTACTATATCATAAAGTAGACGTTCTCTCTTTTTGAACTAATATTGGCAGTGCATTTGTATTTCATTAATAAAATCAATATTAACTTTACATTAGGAAATATTGGTCAAGATATTCCCAATACAACCAATATTGAGCCAACATGTTGCCAATGTATTATGCTTATAAAAGAGAGTTTATTCTATGAAAAATTCTGTGAAATATTCTAAGAGAAGTTTATACTCTTCCTCTGTACCTTACAAATATCCTCTTTGGTAATTGTATATTATAAAATTCAATTTCTCGACGAACACGCGAAAGGAATACGGATAACTCCCCGCATGAAAAGTTGGGACTTATTCAATCAATTGCATTTGATAACTCTATCCGTTTGAGCCGTTATAACCGGCCGCGGCGTGATATATCATTCTGACGCTTTGCGTTATTTCGCACGGATTTAGACTTAACCGAGCCGTTTTCTCGCTGATTTATTAATTTAATCTACGCATTGCGCCGTATCTTTTTTTTCGCTCTGCGTGCGATTCACAGTTAATGGCGCGCGACGTTTTCGCGCGGTGGCCGCTCGCAGCAATGATTCTAAATGCATTAGTTCGCATTTAATTAACGAGTACGTCACGCGTATGAATATAGCCATTAGAAAACGTATTACTCACTGATACCGAAAAGGGAATCTATACGCGCGACCGCATTTTTATTTTCTTCAATGCGAATCCGATATACTCGGATAGTCTCGCCGTATATTTTATCATGAAAACTAAACAGACAGTTTAACACGCATTCTTTAAGCAACGCATAACTTCTAAACATAATTAGGAGTATTCACGTGAGTATTAATCATATATAAGATAAACAACAATTATCATATATTTTTGTTGTAACGAAGAATCGATGTGAGAGTGTGAGACTAATAGGCACAATGTGGCGAAGGAACGTCTCGATATCCTGTTATTTATATAGCAATAGCAAATAATTCAGAATTAAAATTAAAAACTCAGTCATTAAGTCGCCTAAACGTTGAAGTTCAGGGATCGTCCTGGCTGCAAGCTAACCGTTACTTTATAAAGTATATACAGAAGTGGAATTCATAATATAATCAAGAACAACTTTTTATGTAAAAATAACTCGAAAAAATAAGTAACATTTTTTATAACATCGTTTTTGAGAAAAAAGAATTTAGAAATTCACTATAAGTGCGATTGTAACAAAAAAGATGTTATACAATTTGTACGATTTAGTTTTACACAAAAAAATTATTCCCTTTTCATATTATTGTGCCAATTATTCTCCGCACCGTGACTCTTTTACGCGACGCGACAAATTGCAAGTACCCGAGATTTTGAGATCTCGATAATGACTGAACGGATCGAGTTCTGAGTAAGCTCAATCGATAGCTTGGAGTCGATTTATATAATAAAAGTGTTTTTATTTTTCCTCTACATGCCCTACGAGCGGAGATATTACGATGCAAAGTCTAAAATGTAAATATTTCGATTAAGATACGTCGTTATTATCGTCGTCGCCATGTCCCTTTCACTTTTTCGACACTATGCGGCGCTAATATTGCTTTTGATAATAAACCGTGCGCGCGTTATTATCGATCCAGCAGGTAAATCAGATCGATATGTATGACTTAAAACTTATCGGCTTATAGGATAGAAAGACATCAAGAGACACGGTAGTGTCTCACGTGACTCACGTCAAGTACATGCGAAGCGAGACCATATTTCTCTTTAGACTGTATTTTTACACGGTTGCGAGTACCTGAGATTTTGAGATCTCGGTATAATCGTTACGCAGCTGGATCTGCTTTAGCATATACATTATACATACGTGTGCGCTCAGTGCAAACAGGGTACCTATTCTTGAAATCGTTCGTTATGAACCGAATTCGTTTATGAACAAAAAGGTGGGGATTTTCTGGTTGAGCGTCAATGGGAACCCAGTTAACGCATCTTTTCGTTCATAAACGTATTCGTTTCATAACGAACAATTTCAAGAATAGGTACCCAGTGTGTTCTGCGTTCAGCGCGCTCACAAGGGGAGGACCAGGTAGTGCCCTCACCGCTTTAAATAAATTTTCAATATGTTGTAGGGTTAACCCCCCCACTAATTAATGGTAAAGTGGCACGATGCAATACTCGAGCATTCGCAAGATATTTGCATCAAAATTTACTTATTGTCAAATGCATATTTTTTAAAAATTAAAAAATAAAAAAATACTTGAACGCGTAATCTGCAGCGTTCTAACGCGTCGCCTTATCCACTGTGCCACACGAACTACTTGTTTGCGTGCTCGGTAGATAAGGTGCACAAAAACTTTCGATGCAAATATCTTGCGAATGCTCGAATATTGCATCGTGCCACTTTACCATTAAGGAGGTTCAATCATTACTTGTGAGTCAAAAGTGCGACTGAAATAAATGTCATTACAGCGATCCCGAATTATATGCAATATTAGTGTAATGAATTGTGGATGCTACTTACGTGCTATATTCTTCGTCAATTATTAATGTATAGAATATTAATAAATATATTTCGGGGTATGAGAGCTCCACGACTCGGGAATCGCTTATTCTACGCTGGGACCTGAACTTTGTGATGATAAAGCTTTCAATCCACATGGTAAAGTCCGATTTTTAAAGTCTTAACACAATCCTTGATGTTTCATCTATCAAATGCTAGTTTTCAAAGTCCTAAAGTTGGCTAAGTGTGTACTAAACCAGTGATGATCTACCTCGGAGAGACTTTCTCCATAAGAGTACATGCTAAAGTGGTCAACTTCTGAATAATATTACAAAAAAACTATATGGTCAATATTGCTCAAGTTTTGCGATTATTTGTGTAAAGTGTTTATGTAAATCATATTACAAAATTAAGGCTCTAAGTTGGCTTTCGAGTATAGAAAGCTTATTGTTACAAAGTGACAAGTTCTAACCTATAATGTTGGCAAAATAAGCAATTCCCGAGTCGTTGACGCTCTCATACCCCAGTATATGTTTGTTAATATTCTATACACTAATAATTGACGAAGAATATAGCACGTAAGTAGCATCCACAATTCATTATACTAATATTGCATATAATTTGGGATCGCTGTAATGACATTTATTTCAATCTCATTTTTGACTCACAAGTAATGATTGAACCTCCTTAATTAGTGAGGGGTTAACCCTACAACATATTAAAAATTTATTTAAATCGGTGAGGGCACTACCTGGTCCTCCCCTTGTTAGTTATAACCTAGATAACCCAGAATGGATAGTGACAGATAGTGATAGTGCTGTGTTGTATTGCCGGGAAAGAGGCACGTTAAATTTCCTTCACCCGAGGGATAATAACCTCAAGAAAAAAAGTGATGACAGATTATAGTGGTAACATGTTTATATTGACCGCAGGGAGCTAATGCCGAGAAGAAGGTGTATCCAAAATCGCACATGTACGTATATGCTGTGTCTTAAGTTGTAAAAGTTAAAAAGAACAAGAAAGTAATCTGTATCTATATGCACGTGTAACAAGCACTATTTTTCTAAAAAATTTATCGTATTTATATGCACATGTGACAGGCACTATCGCGTAATAGTATATTGTGCATCAAGGGGCGAAAGTAGCGTTTTTCAGACAAGTATGAAGTTTGCTGCCCGAACCAAAGGCGAGATGCACACGATATTTTTCACAATACCTTTACGGAAAGTTCGACTTCCATGCCTAGAGAGAGGTGAGAGTGGCCAATTTTACTCCAGGGCTTACTTTCTTTCCTAATAGGGAAAAAAATTGACACGCCCGCTATGCCGGGTGGAAAGTATCAATTTTCTTCCCTAGGGACGAAAGTAAGTCCTGGTGTAAAATTTGCCAGTTTCGCCCCTCTCTACAGGCATGGAAATACGAACTTTCCGTAGAGGTGTTGTGAAATAAAGATTTTTCCAAAGTATCTTAATTACTTTTTAGTACTTTAGTAAAAAAAGATTCTGAGAAGAAAAACCGTCGCTCATGTTCCGTGTGTTTCTAATTAATATTTAAAATATCACGATGTCAAGAAAATGATAATTAAAACAATAATATAATTTATGGATACATATTTCGCTTCTTCAATTAACATTGACATTTTATGCAGCACATCATACTTTGTACCGATTATATGAGAATTAAATGTCATTTGTCCACGGCACGCTTTACATGAATACTTTGCAGTTCGACATGTATCCTGTTTTCGTACGACAATTTAGAAAGTCAGTCTTAAGAATAGTGCACAAAAAAATAAAATAAATAATAATTTCAAATATTTATATGAAATTGAGTAAAGTGTGGAAGAGCCATTCCGATATGCGACATCCTTGATCGCGCGAAATTTAGGCAAGCTGATTGGTCAACTATAAACCTTTCCTGTTCAAATACTGTAGCAGCCTCGACATTTTGGCATTAGGATTTTTGTCTCCAAATAATCTCAGGAATCTGCTATTAACGGGTTCGTGAGGTTTGGTACACTCTGTATTATGTTATTTACAACTTCAATATAGTATCTGATTGATATATAATATTCAATAGAACAAATTAATAATAGCCCTTGCTTGCGATTCAATATAATTGGCAATATGAATACATGGCCCAATTCGAAAAATGTTTTAGTTTAAAGGATCACAATTAAAGCAGACAACAGTTTGTGTTTTTGGTTAAAGCAGAGAATACTCTGTATTTATGCTTTCTACTATTCTATGCTTTAAGAAAGATTATATTGTTAAAATTATAATTGAATGAAGTCGTAAATAACATGTGATCTAATAGTAAGAAGCGAAATATCTATTCATAAATTATTATTTCTTTACTTACCGACATTGTGGTATTTTAAGTATTAATTCACAAATCACGGAATATAAGCAACAATTTTCCTTCTGAGAATCTTTTTTATTATCCAAAATACACAAAACTTGCAAATTTTAAAAGAATCGGAGAAAGTGCCGTTATTCTACATATTTACCTAAAGTTTTATTGAATTAGAAAATTAGTTATTAGTAGACATCGGATTTTGTATGTGTAAATTGGTGGAAAGAAGCAATTAATAACTAAGATTATGTTATTTATAATCCCTAACATTTTTATACTGCAACTTATGTTAGGTATAAATATGTGGAACATTATAAATAACGTAGTCTTAGTTATTAATTGCTCTTTTCTACCAATCTGCATATAAAAAATCCCATGTTCAATTTTCAGTTACAAAAAATTACTAATTACGTAAAAAGTAATAGGGGAGAGTTGGCAATTACCGCGCGGTTGACAATTCCGCGCCATTGTTTATCTCAATAACTATTTGTATTACGCACCTACAATGATGTTAATATCATAGAGTAACACGAAATACCCCACCCGCATGCGCCGTCAATGCGATCCGGCCGTCCATGTAAACACAGTGCGCTCTGGAAGCTTCTCTGCTTGCTCGTTGCAATTTTGCTGGTAGTTCCGATAAGAGGTGAGTAACATAATATTTTCATTAGAGAAATAATCCTGACGGATTTGATAAGCTAAAACACTATAAAATTAGGTTGCAAAGTGATTTTAGAAACACGCGTTTCTTTCCTATATATTTTAAAGTTATAAAGTGAAATGATTGAGTTTGATAATTTCGCGCTATTGTCAAACGTATGTGCGAAAGTGTCGAACATGAAAATGTTACGTTACGGCAATTTAATGAAAACTATTTAAGTGCCTTTTAATGTTTTTAAGTTGAAATTTTGAGACTGATAGAATTTTGGAGACTGATCGTTATTTTTTAACACATTCATTTATTTTTATATGTAGGTACCTACCACATTAATGCATAAATATAAAAAAACATTTTTTATTATGTTCTACCTTATGTCACAAACTAAAATATTAATAATTTTTCAAAAAGTGAGAAAACGCGGTATTATCAAACTGGGCACGATTTTATCAGACCTGGTCACGATATTATCAGACCAGTTTGATAATACCGCGTTTTCTCACTTTTTGAAAAATTATTAATATTTTAGTTTGTGTTTAACTTTCAACATTATTGGTATGATATATGGATAGCCAAATAAATGACCTATCTAAAACTGCACAGTTTGTTTTTTTGAAGCATTTCTGAGCTTAGATATACGCTTCGGTTCTTAGGGGCTCGGTAATTGCCAACTCTCCCCTAATATTTAGGTAGAAGTAAATTACTCATTACTTAAAAAATTGTCAGAAAAAAATGTCTAGTTACTAGTGAAAATTAGTATTTAAGCAAAAATAAATTAATAATTAGTGGAAAATGATTACTAATTTTTTCAATAATGAATAATTAGTCTCACAATAAATTATATATATATATATATATAGTATTTAAGCAAAAATAAATTAATAATTAGTGGAAAATGATTACTAATTTTTTCAATAATGAATAATTAGTCTCACAATAAATTATATATATATATATATATATATATATATATATATATATATATATAATTTATTGTGAGACTAATTATTCATTATTGAAAAAATTAGTAATCATTTTCCACTAATTATTAATTTATTTTTGCTTAAATACTAATTTTTACTAGTAACTAGACATTTTTTTCTGACAATTTTTTATATATATTTTATATATATTTTTATATATATTTTTTATAATATATATATATATATATATATAATATTATATAAAGAGTAATAAAAACAGCGCCAAGTTTTTTTTACAAAAAAATTTATTTATTTTATTTTAATTAAATATTTTTATTTTGTACTGTTACTTCTTTAATTCTTTGTGATTAAAATAATTCTTTGTAATATTATAATTTTGCTAAATAGAATTAAAGCTACTATCACTTGGATTGGAATAGGAAGACCATTGAATGGAAACACAAAAATATATACCACACTTGGGTCTTATTTTTTTTAAAAAGTTGCACAACAATTGTTTTTCAAAGCAATATATATATATATATATATATATATATATATATTCTCTTTGTAATTGGCGCAATTTAAAGATTTCACATTTTTTTTTAAATACATGTCATTTGGGTTAAGTTAGGTAACACAAATTTGTGATATAATAATTTTGTTAAAGAAAAATTGAAGCTACTACCACTTAGGTTGGATTTATACATATCACTTAGGTTGGATTAAGTAACGTAACTTTGTGATATAATTTTGTTAAGAAGAAATAAAGTTACCATTTAAGTTGAATTTTTGAATTTACATACATTGCACGTGTACTTGGCGTTTTTTAAACCTTTTATTATACTCGTTACGCTTCGGAACTCTCCTTGCAAAGGCACAGTTTTACAATTAATAATAAGACGGAACGCTCAGCGCGCGTAATATGCCGGGCGCTTCAGGAAAAGATGATGCTTTTGCGTTCCGAGACACGTTAATCGGCGTTAAGCGATCAGTGGGAGAGCAAGGGGACAAGTTTAAGGGCCCGGTCGAATTCCTAGAGCGGTCAAAAACCTGGGAGTCGATCCGAGGCATGGTCACTTGGTTCCGCCTCGAGGAAGGCGCACACGCCGGGTAAACCTTTCCTAATAAACAGACGTGAGGTATCACGAAAACATAAAACGTCCCGAGGAAGGCGACCCCGCCGTCGCGCCGCGCCGCGTCGTGCCGAGCACCCTGGAGATGTGCAACGGACACGGGTTAAAAGGGCCCGCCGGAAATGCGCGCCCTTTTAACCGGCGCTTTTCGAGCGCGACTACGCGCTTCGGGCTACTTCCATTGAAAAAAGAGGAAGATGATAGGGGAATTTCGGTTAAAGCGGCCGATTTCATGCCGGCGCGGCGTAGCGAGCCCGACGTCGTGGTGTCGTTACACTAGACGCTGATTTAATTAGCGAAAGATGTAACGTAAACAACTCAATGGCAACCTCTCTCCCTCGTTTCAGTCGAAGGTCATGGAAAGTCGACCCATCATGATCATAAAAGAAAAAATAATTTAAAGGTGGAAATATGTGAAGAAGTCTCAAAGTATTACATTTAGATGAAGTTGGGGTAATTTGAAACGTGAGCAAGTTCAATCATTACGATATCTAGATTATTAAATGTTACAACCCAGCGAACAGCAATAAAATTATTAGATGCTGGACCGCTAACCTAACGTACAAAGCAACAGCGTGGCACAATGTGCCATAAAGTTAGAAATTAAAACTGAAGATTTGGTGTGTACGGCTTACAGCGTAAGGTTAGTAGGTTAGTACATAAATAAACAAAACAATTTCTGTTGCCAGCAAATAATTCAAAATAAGTCGTTTTATTTCGACCCTCCTGGCCAAATGGTACAAGATTGCACGACGTTTCGACCGAATTCCGGTCCTTATCAAGTGCTTTTACATCGATCCGCATAAATTTAATTGCATCGTTAACGTGGTGTCCTGACGACGTCAAGACAAACGCAAAACTAGACAAAAGAGAGAATTTATACATTTACAATAAACTCTACAAAATCGTTACAATATCTAGCCAGTCAAAAACAATAAAATCAATTAACATTGGAAAATTAGTTAAAAGCTTACAACTATTATGCGATCAAGAACAAACGGTGATACATGGATCAAAACGTCACCAGCCATATCGAGGCGCAACGTTCGAACAGTAAGACGGTCAAAATCGAACTGAAGTTATCGACGCAATCCGCGGGTGGCCAACAGCGCTCTGGTAGAAAAGCGAGCGGCACCGAAATTCAAAGCAGACTAAGTAATGCCGATGACACGATTATAAATAGATGGCAGGCTCTCGGTATCGTTTTTGTAAATTGATTGTGCAATCATGTTTTTTGATGACAAACATTTCCGATATTTCTCTTTTTTTGAAATGTTTTTCTTTGTATAAAATTTCGGGATGCTGCCACTTAAAATCATGATTGTGAGCAAGACGGTGCTTACTCACAACAGAATGGCTATCTACATTTTTCCTGATATCACATCGATGTTCTTTGATGCGCGTTTCTAAGTGCCTTTTTTCTGGCCAATGTATACAGCATCACAATTTGCACAATCAATCTTATAGATCAACTCTGTCTGACTGAGATTCGGCAACCCATCCTTACCCTTCCGAATAACACGATCCAATCTCTTCGGGATAGTGTGAAGAACTCTATAATTCATGTCTCTCATTGTACGGCTAACATTCTCGCTAAGGCCCTTTACGGTACAGTAATACACCTTCGAGGATCTTCGGCCACTTCGTTATTGACAGGATCGTTGTTGTTACGGTTTCGCAATTCACCAAGTCGGACATTAACATATTTATCAACAACTTTCTTCGGGTAACAATTATTAATAAGGACCTTTTTTATTTCACTAATGTTAGAATTGTGAAACCGCGCGTCGGACAAAAGAATCGCCCTATCAACCAAATTCCGTATGATGTTAATTTTATATTTCATAGGATGGTTTGAAAAATAGTTTATATATCGGCCCGAGAAAGTTGGTTTACGGAACCAATTCGTGAGCAATGAGCTCAAAGTAAGTAATGAGTACAAAGAAAAACATTTCAAAAAAAGAGAAATATCGGAAATGTTTTTCATCAAAAAACATGATTGCATAATCAATTTACAAAACGATACTGAGAGCCTGCCATCTATTTATAATCGTGTCATCGGCATTACTTAGTCTGCTCTGTATATTTCGGTGCCGCTCGTTTTTCTACCAGAGCGCTGTTGGCCACCCGCGGATTGCGTTGATAACTTCAGTTCGATTTTGACCGTCTTACTGTTCGAACGTTGTGCCTCGATATGGCTGGTGACGTTTTGATCCATGTATCACCGTTTGTTTTGGATCGCATAATAGTTGTAAGCTTTTAACTAATTTTCCAATGTTAATTGATTTTATTGTTTTTGACTGACCAGATATTGTAACGATTTTGTAGAGTTTATTGTTAAATGTATAAATTTTCTCTTTTGTCTAGTTTTGCGTTCATCTTGACGTCGTCAGGACACCACGTCAACGATGCAAATAATTTTGTTATGCGGATCGGTGTAAAAGCATTTGATAAGGACCAGAATTCGGTCGAAACGTCGTGCAATCTTGTACCATTCGGCCAGGAGGGTCGAAATAAAACGACTTATTTAGTACATAAACTTTTATTTTGCAGTCAATCTACTTTATAGTTTCTTAGTTACTATTTTGTATGTAAAACTAAGATAGAACTTTAATGTAGTCTATTTAGCAAGTGTTATATGGTGTACATTTTATTGTGTACATAAAGGTAAAAATAGCGATATCGGATAATTTTGAGACAGTTTGTATATATAATACTTTTTAAAAGTATTGCATTTTATATTCTATTGTTTCTCTTTTCAAGAGTAATAATATTATGATGAGTATACGTCATAAGTATATATAATTGTGAGTAAAAGTTTTTTAAACATGTTACATTGTTACAAAGAGCACAAAAATTAGAGTGTGTAATAAATAGAATATAATAAATATTATAGTAAATATTATAAATACTGTCAAAAAATTTGTTATAACATTAAATTTACTATAAATAAACAAAATTTGTTAGAAACACGCTGTATCAAACATTTGGCATTCTAACTCAGCAAAAACAAAGTTGATTTATCTTTAACCTTTTGTAACTCATTTGTTATCAAAAATAAAAAATATGACAACTATTTTAAATTGATTTACAACAGATAAATTCATGATTTAGAATGTTGATAGAAACGTTGCCGGTTTGTAACAGTATTGTTACACGGAGTTACAAAGGGTTAATAGTTTTCAAGTTATCTTGAAAGAGGCTTAGGGTGGTTCAAATTACCACAACTTCTTCTATACAATACTTCTATACATGTAGTACAAATACTTTTATCAGCGTTTTAAACCCGGAAATAATTCTGAGAGTTCGCGTAGAAAAATGTTGCCATATCAATGCTCGTATCTCTTTTCGCGTTAAAGAATCAACTAACATAAAATGTGGCTCGTGGCTTTCTCGGTGACCCTTCGCGTAACGTTTCTTAAACGCTATCGCGTAATATTTACAATTTTCTATTCCCCTGTCCTGCATAATTCACTCAGTCTCTGACAGGCCCAAGCTTATCGTCCAATCTGTTAATTACACCAAAGTTTCACGTCCGAAAGTTATAACGCGTTGACGTATCAGCTGCACCAATCGGTACGCGCGTTAGATACTGCTTGTGGACTTTTTGCCGCTTGTTACAATCGTTGCTCGTCAATGATTCACGAAATACGTGAGTATATTCGAGAGTTATATGCTTTTTTAGTAATTATTTCAATCGACCATTCAACAAAATAAAATAGTCGTAATCACGTGTATTATTTAAAACCTGAATATTAATCCGAATCGTTAAATAAATCGTTACATCTTTATCATGTTGTAATGATAGTAATTAATTTACAAAATTATTTTGTAAATGTGCGTGCGCAACGTCGACAACATCGTTTCCTCGTAATCCAAAATTCCACGGACTCGGGACCACATTATCCATTCTATCTCGCGTTTTGCACGCGCATGCACGCGAAAGATGACAAATCATAGCGGACGCATCAGGTGCTATCTGACATCCCGAGGAAGATAATGCCCCTCGCGACAAGGAAGAAGGCGGACGGAGAGCAATACTGCGGATTAACTAGCGCCGATTTAACCGGACATCTAGTAAAGGCAATTAACCGTAGCGAGCATTTCTCTTACTGTCTCGCTCTCTTTCTCCTTCCCTCGTTTAATCTGTGTGCGCATAACTCCCCTCCTCTCTCTCTCTCTCTCTCTCTCTCTCTCTCTCTTCACCTCTCTCTCTCTCGTCTTTTTATCGCGCGTTGAGTTATTCGTGCTCATTGTCGCCGAACCCTCATCCCTGTTCCCGGGGTAGGAGAACGGAGAAAAATAGACGAGAAGAGAGAGAAGAGGAGGTCGTTTTTGCATTCAGAAAGAGAGCCAGAGGGACAAAGAGAGGAAAAGAGACGGAGAGCGGGGTTCAACCTAGGAATTTATCACCGCTACCGACAGCCATTAATATGCCATTGTGCGCCCGCGGACACCGGCAGCGGCTCGTCCATCTTTTCGTGACGCGTTAACGACTGACCTCTACCGCGAACGACGGCTCCTGCAGAATCCCGAGAGCTGAGTATACGCGACCGAACTAGGATCTAGAATCTAGATCGTATAATAAGCGCGAGATGGATGCAATAGTCGTCGAGGAGGATTTGCAAGTCGAGAAGAGATCACACTCGCACGAGGATCGCTCTCCCAAGTAGCAAAGTGACGTCAAAAGACGACATAATGACGTCTATTTTTAGTCATTTTTGAACTATGACGTCGGCGAATAATAATGGACGTTTATAAGACGTCATTTCTTAGACCATCTAAAGACGTCATTTTAAAGACGTCTTAAAGTCGTCCAAATAAGGTCTTTTTGTAATATAACCCAAGTAGCAAAATGACGTCATAATGACGGTAAATTTTGGTCACAAAATGACTAATCAGACGTCACTTTGCTACTTGGGGGTGATTCGCTGTTAACCCTTTTCGAGCTCCCAATCAATTTTGACAAATGGACCGTTATTAAATATCCTATCCTCATTTTAGCGGCATTGATGCTCAGAGTGTTTATTTTATTGTCAAGTTATTTATAAGAAATGACGGTAATTTATCGCATTATTTTTTACTACTGGACATTGTCCAAACCTGGTCTTGTCGTCTTCAAAGTAGTCTAGCAGAGTTGAACCGTTGTAGATCGCTCTCATAATTTTTTTCGCGATAAACATACGCTTTTTATGTTCCTAAGTCTAGATGCAATTACATTTTAATTTATACTATTTATAGCAACTTCACCGCGATTTATTCTTTCGACCCAGATCGACGCGAATCGTGCCATTAATTGTTCCACCTAATGTTGCCACGCACACACGCGGCTACAAATTGAAGGACGATTAATCGACATAATTACGGTAATTGTACGTGAATTTCTTATATTCCTGTTTTGTTCATAGCAACGCGTGTATCGTCGAGATCTTTTTTTATCCGCAATATGTAAACTCTACGGGACTTAGAAGCAAAAAGTAATAACAGTTAATTTATTTAATAATGCCTAATATTAATAGCAAAGAAAAGAGCCAATGAAGAAGTAATTTCGCTGGCGACGTGTCTGTTAACTGAAAAAGTATTTTCGATTCACAGCAAAACACACTAAAAGGGAAAACACACAAAAGTTAATGGAACGAGATTCATGGTGTCGTAACGATCCGGTAGCTAACCGACGACGTGAAAAGGATCTTGGTCCGATCGCGAGAGGAAGTGTGTCTCTTGGCGAGCGTCGATCCGCTCGCCGTCGAATGATCATTAATCATCGGCTGCCGCTGCGCGGCCACTATGTGACGTACTGATGATTTCACCTTGACAATGATCCAGGAAACGCCGGGGATCCAATCCGTGAATCCGCGTGTAGCTGGATCCGGAGAGACGTTTCTATTCAATCGTTTCCTCTCCCCCGCACGACTCGCGAGAGGTTCATAAGTTAAGCATTTCCGCGTGAATCTCGGACCGACGGCAATGCGCGCGTGCACGTACACATGTACGTAAACGCGTGCGTGAATTTATCCGCGCGTGTGCATGCGTGTCCGCGCTCCGAGCGCATTCATGCCTGGCGATGGACCGAGGATAATACGAGATTTATCGCGATTTCTCGCGGCCGAGCGACCGGCGAATTAGTAATTGTCGGATTTCCCAATGAAGCGCGTCTCTAAATGGTTTAAACGCTCTTTCGGATCGCAGCAACTTAGACACGACTCGGCGTCGGGGAATTAATCTCGACTTCGGAAATGCATACGAAACTAAGTACACGTTTTTGCGCCCCTCGGTATATCAGGTGCCAGCAAAGGCCATCGGATTTCTCACACACGCTTGAACATCCATTTTTGACTTAAACACGAACTAAACATATGTAAAAATAAGTAAACGGAAAAGTGTAATAGATAAAAGTAAATGTGCTAGATTAAAATTATATTACAAAATATATGTATATTATCTAAAGATGTGCGAATCAAGAATTTTTTATGTCAAATCGAATTTTATTTCTTTTTTCGAATTCGAATCAAATCGTTGAAATATAATTTTTAATTAACAATATAATTATTATTAGATTGAATTTTAACACGCGGATAATAGAAAAATATTTAATGTAAAAAGTATATAATATTAATTATATAATATAAATTCTTTCAAAGCAAAAAACATATTTAAATGTTTAATATAAAATTATAATAAAATATATTTTATTTAGTGTCGCAGGCCCTGAAATAATTAGGTAAAAAATCACAGATAAATTATTAAAATACTTTAATATAGTATCCAGTAATATTATCCAATTACATACATAGAAATTAAAATAAAATAAATTATTTTATTATTAATACTCATAGCTTATTTTTTTACCTATATGTAAACTTTTTATACTTACAATTTGATAGGGTCACAGAGCATGTCAAAAATTAGAAATAAACCTTGACTTCTATTTAGCTGCTCAGTGAGCAGTTAGAATGCACTCACAGAATATACCTATTAACATGACCATACTTTTGCTTATTAATCTCACCCGATTCGATTCAATTCGACTCATATTCAAATATTTCGCACATCTCTAATATTATCAAATTATAAATTAAATTAAATTAAATTACATGTTACTTTTTGGTAAGCTCTAACTCTTTCTACCGCAATGCGTGGATATCAATGTGAATATCAAAATGTATATCTTGTATGTTTTTTTTAATTATATTTTTTGCGGAAAAAAGTGCAATTTTTACATAACCTTCGTTAAGAAAGGAAAGGAAAACAACAGACGCACAGACGTGCATATTACGAAAGAAACTTCGAAGAGCCCTCCTCTACTTTGTTACAAATACCGCACTGTTCGGCACCAAACCACCGGACATCCGGCCACTATTACAGAACGGATGTTTCTTTGCGGTACTGCACGTCGCCACTTTTACTTCGTAATGAAAGCCGATCGACTATCGATACGGTTATTTCCGGTTTATCTCTATTTTGCTTTACGGATTATCTTTAATTATTATATCAATTCAAAAAAATGTCTACTTAATTAAGACATTAAACAACGTTGAAATGTCCAAAATATCCTCATTTCCAAAAAAAGTCTACATCTTTTTTAAATATAAGAACAAGAGTCGAATACAAAATTTGATGAAACATAAATACATATATAAGCCCGTATTCTGAACGCACTTTTATATCGATAAATGCGCGCATTTATTTCTGAGATTCTATAGTATATGTAACGTAAACTATACATATACTAAATGCGTGCATTTAGCGATAAAAGTGCGTTTAGAATATGATAATAAACATCATTTTCCTTTTCTCCATCATAAACAACTATTAATATGTCACAAACTGCGAATATTTTCCGGTCAAACTTCGCGAAAGGGTTAATTATGTAATACTGTTTTCTTTTTTTTTTCTTGCTATTGTAAGCAAACCTCCGGTCTCTGAAAGCGGAGGGAGGTTTCTGGCATCGTGCGACAAACTCGAACGTTTGCGGTCCACTTCCAGCCCGAAATATATAACGAGAGCCGTACCGGAAGGATATTGCGTAAACGGAAACGCACGCGGCCGTCTTTGTTTCACCGGATCTTTATTCAGGGATGTCGTGAACGTCGTACCAACACAATGTTGCCGTTGTTGAAGATGAATTGAGAACGTGAAAAAAGGGAGGATGCGCGAAATTATAACTTTTGAGAATATTAACTTACGCTCTGTTGTCAATATACTTGTCTCTATAGCGACAACAGGATACTCAATAAACAAAAATAAAATATATAGCTAATAATTCTTAAAAACCAAAGCCATCGATTAGAGATATTACAATAAAAGATAAATGCGTCGCTTATTTCAAGAGTTGAATAAATACAATTTTAAAATGTCAATTTCGATTATAGCCAGATATAAGTCGTCGCAATGTCTCAATTTTAAATTTCTCATCGCTAGGCCGTCTCTCAAAACGATTGTTTGAATATTTATTTTTCATGCGAAAGAATATTTAAAAATTAATCGCATAATGTTTTTGTCTGCGAACAGATTTCCAGGTCGCGAAACAGTACAGGTACAAGATGTGTATCCAAAAACGTTGATACTGTCGCCGTTGAGGCTCTTACATCTTCCTCTTGTTATAATAACATAATTTGGCGTACTTGGAAACTCCCCGCGCGCACACACACATGCGCCATGCATCTCGCGCAGCACGCAACGCGACATTGTCGTCCGCGGCTAAAATACGCGTGCAACCGTATTGGCTGTACTCGCTCTCTTCCTTCCTTTCTTCCCCGTCATATCTTCGAATCACGAATTGTCGAGATGAAACATAAAACCGGTAGTCGTCCAGGGCCGTACATTTATTTTTATACCACATTATTACGAATTTCTCAAATTTGCTTTTATTACACGGACTGTATTGTAATTTCATGTAATTTTAAATTACTTAGTTTTAATTCAAAATTTTTTTTAAAAAGCTTAACTATTGCGAAATAAGCTTTCAATTATATGTAATAGCATAGTATAAATATAATTGTAATGTGAGTAGAAATTCCTTATTAAAAAATAACCAACGTATACCTTTGTAATTTTTATTTCACAAATATGATTCTGTAAGGGTCATATTTTTTATTAATAAAATTAACTTAATAAAGTTAAATTAATAAAAATTATTTTGGCAATATGTGTTCAATATGTACAATATAACATGAACATTAATCCTATAAGAAGATTATAATTGCAGTTACAACATATTTATAAAACACAATGTCAATCCATGAGCTTTATCAACATTCTTCTTGTAAAAAATAATCATAAGTATTTGCTATATCTTTCCATATCGCCATCTGCATCATTCGGCCCTGGTAGATACAAACGTGGTTTTTCGGTAAGTGTGTGTGTATATATATATATATATATATATATATATATATATATATATGTGTGTGTGTGTGTGTGTGTGTGTGTGTGTGTGTGCGCGCGTGTGTGTGCGCGTGTGCGTTTGTGTGTGTATACATAATGTCGATGATGACTTCCGCAAAAATTGAGTACACTGACGTAAGACGAGATTTCGCTCGGACCGTCGTAGCGGAGATACAATGTGTCGTTCCTTTTAAAGTACAGGGTACCGTAGCGCGAAAATGCGTCAAGAAGAAAGGACGCTGATTACACGCTATAGGACCGGACGACGGAGTGAACCGGACCCCGGTGGCGGCTCCTTCCGATTCCACCGTTGTTCCCCCCGGTCGGCTGATTATCCGACACAGTATGAGAACGGAACGATGGAAATGATTCCCCGGCAATCGGTTCGGCGGAGAAAGGAATCGGGAGACGTCCCGACGGCAATTGCTCGGTGCCGCTCGTTAATTCTCAACAGTTTCGCATCTGACTTTGAACTCGCCGTGCTTCAGCCGTGGCGAAGATTACGCAGAGATTACCGAAATGACACGGGCGATACCCCTCTTTTCTCAAAAAAGTCAGTGACTGCGGGTGTCACTCGGACAACGCCACGTGCGTGCCAAGACTGCCAATTAAGAGACACGCGTAAGCTCGCATCGCGAGATCCGAAGCGAAAGCTCCGAAATGTCCGCATCTAAATGAAATACTCGTAACTCGAGGGAACTCGAGATACGCTTAATGTAACGAGGAGCATATACTGGAGAATGTCTACAATTTACTAACAATGAGCGGAATTATTGTTTCTTTTTACAGATTCTAAATTTACGTCACTCTGAGACAAATCGTGGCATTTTTCTCAAAGATGAGAAGATCAGGAAGTTAAATCAGGAGCGCATCTGTCGTGTCGCATCTCGGAGATGCGAGTCATCGCGCGGTCTACAATCGAAATCAACGTGGTGACTACAGTAGAAACGAGGAGAAGGGGGGGGGGGGTAGAAAGAGCTCAAGACAAGAAAAGGGAGCAGAGCTCGGTGCTGAGAGATGAAGACGTTTCACGCAAAAGCACGTCGAGAGAGAGAGAGGGGGGGGAGAGAGAGAGAGAGAGAGAGAGGGAGGGAGGGAGAGAGGGGAGAGAGAGAGAGAGAGAGAGAGAGAGAGAGGAGAGAGAGAGAGAGAGAGAGAGAGAGAGAGAGAGAGAGAGAGAGAGAGAGAGAGAGAGAGAAACGACGACGATGCCGGTCCATCAAGTTCGTTATTAAAGATCCTGGTAGGTGTTCGCGCGGCTTGAAAGGATACTTTTTCCGGGCGGAGAATTCGCTATTGTCTAACTGCGCGCGGATACAGGGCCATCTAAACTGTCCCAAAGGCCCGTGTAATATACTATAGCATGCCACCCACGTGGAGAGAAATGCCGGGAGGGGGGGGGGCGACCCGCGATCCGATAAAGGCGCGATCGGAAAAGGCGTTTTGTTGCCGGCTCTCACGCGATCTATTCTTCGCCGTGCTAACATAATGACCATTCGATACGAAACCGCGATCTAACTTCGCCTGCTTCGGATGACGCGGGAAATGTGTCATGTAATGATCGAACGTTATTCGCCATCGACGACTCGAAGGATCGTTCAGAGTCGCGCTTTGAAATATCGCAATATTCGCCAATATATTGCAATGACTTTACTAAACTTGACAGCGTAGAGCAAAAGCGATAAGGTGAATGGAGATTATTTCGTTTATCAGGATGGACCACATGAATAAGATACGATGCGCGACAAATTATTATCGTAAAAAAATCTTTTTTTTTAACACCACAGAGAAGATAAAAGTACAATATGCCAAGAGCAACTTCCTAATAGCTTATTTTTTTTATTTGTTGCAATCTACCCCAATAGATACTAGTAATAAGTATTCTTTTTTGCGTAAAATACAGAATGTTTCCTAAGTACAAAAAAATTGAAGAAAATATTCCGTGACTTATTTTAAGATGAAAAGGTCCTATAAACATATATGCCTTAAAGTGCTACAGTTTTTAAAATACACGACGGTGTCAAAGTTGTGAAAAATATATGAAAATTTTGAAAATCTGGAAAACGTTTAAAGATTTTCAAAATTTTCATATATTTTTCACAACTTTGTATTTTCCACACCGTGTATTTTGAAAACAAAAAGCACTTTAGGGCATATGTTTATAAGACCTTTTCTTCCAAAAATAAGCCACGGAATACCTTCTTCAATTTTTTTTACTTACTTAGGAAACACACGGTATATTGCGAGCTAATTCATCAATCAATCTTTATTTCAACCATCGATTACTTGGAAACTGCCGAATAAGAAATTACCGAAAAAATCGCCTGAAGTAAGAAAGTCACCGATCGTGTCATATTTTAAGATTAATTAATCACTATCGTAAATTTCAGCTAATTACTTGGATGTCCGTACAGCTATATTTTCGTGACGAATGTTGTCACATAGCGCATACATATCCTTAATATGGCCACGATGTCTCTTGAGTGATTATGCAAATGATAAAGGAAAAGGTCGCTGGCCATAACGGAAAGACGCGTGCGTAAAAATAATTTTTACTTCGGCTTGACATGTCGATAATTCACGTACGGGTAAAGTACAATTTCCTAAAAATCTTTAAACGTTAAAATCTACCATTTACAATGTCTAAAAGAGAGATATAGTATACGATAAATATAACATTATTATTTTAATTTAATTTAATTATTTCTTTTCTACATTAGAAGAAAACAAATAATTGTAGAACAATAAAATTAGAGAGAGTATATTGTACATAAAAGTCTGATAATTATATTTATGTAATTACAATATATTTTTTAATGCCTACTACACATACACATACACACATCATGCAATTAACTCGTGAAAATAACGATCTTCCCGGAATCTCAATAGATGTAATTCACGATGTAGGATAAAGTTATAAAACAGTATATTTTGACCGACCAGTGAAGGAGCCTCAAGTTTTATGGAATATTTTGAGTAATTTATGAGCCTGACACGCCTTCTTGTTTTCACTTTTGGACAGGCGCACACTGCGCAATTAGTAATCAACCCTGTAATTACGATAACGTTACAACAGTTAATTGTTTACAAGATTTAAGAGATGATCGTGAATCTAGATTAAACGCTCCTAGTCTCTCTCTCTCTCTCTCTCTCTCTCTCTCTCTCTCTCTCTCTCTCTCTGTTTCTATCTCCGTTTCCCCCCTCTCCCCTCTCTCTCGATTTACAATGAATTTTTTTAGAAATAAGATTTCCCTAAATATGGTGATAGTTTTTGTAGAACTCTTCTCTAAATAAGTTCGAAAGCAATATTTTTCAGTCAGAATATTGAATCGCAAATGTTTCTATTGTCAGAGAGTTTAAAAAATTAAAATATCGTAGTAATTCAATTAAGTAATTATTTACAAAGCACCATAAGTGTTACTAAAAAATTTAATTATTATTTATTATATTGCAGCAATTACTATCTAAATATCTGAATATATGCAACTAATATACTATATTTTATTCAATCATTTAGATGTATAATAATAATAGCAATTCAACTTGTAAATTTTTGAAAATTTGTAAATTGGTAAAGGATATATTTCTGAAATACTAATCTTACAAAATATTTTGTGCCGAGTAAGCAAATATAAAGTCTCGCATAACTAATCCGGCGTCAGTTTCATATAAATTACGCGGCGGATTGAGGCGTTTTTCTTTGTGATTTTCTCACACCGTGACTTCACTCAACGGGGTGTGCCCTCGTGAGAAATTTAGGAGAAATCCTTATCCGACCACCCATCGTGGTTGTGGCAAGGAAGACGAATTAAGTCACAATGCGCCCGTAAGATTTGGAAATGGCGGAAGAATGGACTGGATCGCTCTAGATCGCCGCTGTTCTCGCCCTCGTTCAGGTAACGTTCCGCGATTGCTTTTATTAAAAAGAAAATTCTTTTCTATATAAATTTGACCCGTGCTATGAGCCCGAATATAATCAGAGGAGCACGTGTGCAACGGCCTGCTGTGTAATTTAATTTCCGCGATGCGGATATAATTAATAATATATTATCTTGCATTATCTTTTTCGCTGCAAAAGGATTGATTGTGAAAATTGTACGGATTCGTAGGCTTTTCTTAATATAACGAATAATATAAAGAATAACATATATCTAATATGATTGTATCGATATATTAAGTGATAATAATCTAATAATTTATTCCTTAATATTTTATGTCTCTAAATTTTTCTAATCAACATGGATCTTATACACATATCATTAAATTATTCCCGAGGTGAAATATCCACCTTATATCCGTTTGTCTGATTTAAAGTCAATTTTTCAGACGATGAATTTATAAACGATTCTTAGATAGCAACGCCGTCAATATAACACGTATATAGGAATCGTCGGCAATCGTTTGCATTGATTGTCTATAAGGAAATAGCAGTCTAGAGAGAGGGAGAGAAAAATTTTAATTTATAACTTATTAAAAATCCCTCAATCCTACGATGAGCTTTTCGCCCGTTCGATTAACTGTCTACGGAGTCTTTGTCCCCGATTGCCGTGTTGTGATTTATGGAGACGCATTGACAACGGCACGACGTGTATACATCGGCTAAGAGATCTGTCAATAAACTCGGCAACGGTACAGCAATGATCCCCGGAACCTTGCAAAATGCTGGCGTGACAAAGTATATAGATATGCACGCGAAAAATTTCGAACATCTCCTGACGACGGAAACTTTGAAATTAATCATAGATTGAAATACAATATATATGTATAGGGGAAACGTGTACAAAATGATCCCTTTAAGAGAGAAATTAATTAATGGTATGGATTAATGTGTTTCTACTTAAATCTTTAATGGTTTTTGGTTTAGTGGTTATTTAACTACAATTAATTGAACAGAGTCTTGAATTAATGCTGCTATATATGTTTTTTTTAACCAAAATTCTGTAAAGAGATCATTTGGTATCAGGGGTGTACAAAACAATCTCTCAGGTATGGACAAAATAATCCTTGATTATCACTTTACTTCCAGTATTAAGGATGGATTAAAGAACACAAAAATAGGTCAGTACATTATTTATTATCATAAAAAATTATATTATTAAAATTAACGTAACTAAAATTTAAATATAAAATTAAATTAAAAAATTTGAACATTAGATATAACTATATGAATGTCGGGTAAATAAAAAATTATAAAATTATAAAATTATAAAAAGAATAAAGTAAAATAAAATAAAATAAAAAATGTAGAAGTATAAAATTATCTATATATATATAAGTACCTGACGTCTGTCTGTCTGTTTGACTGCAAACTACTCATTCGTGTAATGGGTCGAATTTAAAGAATTATATATGAAGTAGAGATAGAATTTTCCGGGGATTGCCGTAAAGTGTAATTTTTCGTTACCGATTTTTTTGGAAACTGGTTCCGAAATTTTTCCAATTTTTCGGGAAATAATTGACCAAATTTTAAAGAATTATATATGAAATAGGGATAGGCAGTGTGGTCTAGTGGTAGAGCGCCAGACTCGTAATCTGAGAAACCAGGTTCGAGTCCACTTGAGCACGTAAACATGTAAGTTATTTTCCGAAAGCTGCGCCCTGCGTGCGAAAAAGGCTCTTGTGCGGAGCAAACTGGGCTCCGTGTTTTGGGAAGAGACGTTAAGCCGTCCAAAGGGTTAAGTGAGAGGAGAAGAGTAGTGATGGAAGAGAATTGTAACCCTACGGGGATCGATTAAAACTTCCATTTTACTTCATTTTACTCCATATGAAATAGAGGTAGAAAGAACTAAAGAATGTAATAGAATTAGAAAAATTGTTAATAAAAAAGGAGTTTCCAATTTTTGTTTAAAAAAATATACGTAATTGCTCTAATTTTCGCAAATTTTGATATATTAAGCTTATTTTTTTTTGTGGATAATTTTTTATTACCGATTTTTTGGAAACCGGTTTCAAAATTTTTCTAATTTTTCTATAAATAATAAGTTATTAATGGACCGATTTTTTTGAAATCAGTACCAAAATTTTGTTAATTTTTTGAGGATAAGTTTAATTTTTCATTAATGGATCGATTTTCTTGAAACCAGTATCAAAATTTTTCTAATTTTTTGGGGATGGCGGTGATGTGTAGAATTTTTCATAGGTTTAATTTTTTATTAATGTACCGATTTTTTGGAAACTGCAAGTGCTAAAATTTTTCTGACTGCGAACTATTCATTTAGTTAATGGATCGATTTTCTTGAAAACGGTGCCTAAATTTTTCTAATTTTTCGTAGAACGGTGCATACTAACGATGTTTATAATCGAGGGTGTGCGCCACCATAACTAGTTATCCGCGTTTCATGCGTTTCTTTTGTGGAATTTTTTAAAGCGCAGCCGTACTTGCAAATACTTGCACGGTGTTTAGAGTCACTGATCGACAACACCCAATCAGACTCGAGATTCTGTGCTTTTAACATTTTACTTCAAAATATTGATACACTATGATTTCTTATAAGAAAATATACTATCCAGTTTATTAAGTAACTTCGCTACTTTATAATTTATGTCCGTTTATAACTTTATAAGTTTTTATAACGTTTTTTAGTACCATCTGTTCTCGCTGAATTTCTTTCACACATTCCCTGATTTTAAACCATGCCGTAGAACAGTCTAATATCTTTCAACAAATATCGTACAATATATATAAGTTAAAAATTATAATAGATAGATAAATGCATACTTTATTTACCCCAAGGGGTCTCAAAGGGCGTTTTAAAAGGGACGTACCCAACTCTGTACATTTCACACATTCTTGTTTTTTTCCCTGGCCTTTGTGCGACTTTATAACTCACGCATATACAAAAAAAAATCTACATTAAAATCAAAATCAAAACCAAAGTCGATCAAAGTCAAGTTCAAACTCTAAATCTAAAACAAATCAAAAATTGAAAAATCAAAAACATTGTTTAATCCGGCCTTAATCTCCCATAATCTCCTCCTCCTGATGTTTGCTAGACTTCCTTCTTCCTTATTCGGCCTTTGTTTTTCCTCTCCTCCTTTCTTCTTCCTCCTCGTCTCTATCAGCAGACTCTCCTCCAGTTTGCTTGTTATCTCCTCATCCGCAGATCTTCTTGGTCTCCCGTCATCCCTCCTTTCCTTTCTCTTTTTCTTCTCCTTTCTCTCTCTGAGTCTCTTCTCTATAGATTTGTCCTCGTCCATCTTAACCTTCCCACACAGCACAGGTAGATCCTGAGAATATACTCAGTATATCACAAATGTAAATTGTGTATATCCTGTTGATATTTGAAATACGTCTATGATATTTTGAGAACGTACTGAGGATGTTCTAATGTTTGCCCTAAAAGCTTACTCTGTATATACTGAGAATATTTCTTGGTATATTGTAAGTATATTAAAAAATATTTTGATTACATTACCAGTATCTACTAGAATAGTTATTTGTGTAAATACTCAACTTGTGTGATTCTCAACCCGCACGTGTTACACACCCTATTTTATATTACAAAGTGCGTGGAAAGTGGCCTATTGCGCACGCGCCATCTGTGCGACGGATGGCCGATTCTGCACGCGCGAGAGATTTCTCACGTGGGAAATTGGCTATTTGTCGCACAGATAACACGCGCGGAATGGGCCACTTTCCACGCACGTGTGATATAAAATATTTTTCTTATTAACAAACCAAACAAAAAATTTTGTTGCGTTAATGCAAACAAATTTTTGAATTTTGCTCTTTGTCGACTCTTACCGAAGAAAGTTTAATGCCCTGCAAAGCAGGTATAAACGAAGGCCCCGGATGAAAAGCACACTTTGTAAACAAAAAGGGTTATGTCAGAGGCTCTGCTAGTGAGCACGTCCTGACTGGCGAACTTGACTGAGAACGTTGGAGAAACCCTGCCGAGCTGCCCTAGATAGGAGTTGATGTTGAATCTTAATTACGCGAAAGAATACTGGCGATGCGCCGCGTAGCGGACGCGAGCCGAACTCTCCTGCGGCGCGAGCCTGCGCTGCCGCCCGCGTGATAAATTTCGAATATTGTTAAAATTTCAGTAAAATAATATACTATTCTGATAAATTTAGCATATCCTGAAAATATTTGATAAATAGACCGAATATTACTAATAAATTTCGAATATTCTTAAAATATTAGTAAAATAATATAAAATATATTATAGAGATATTATCAGTATATCTTGTACATCTATAGTATATTGAGTATTAATTCAGTATATACGAATGATATCATGTGCTGTGTGGGTTTAGCCTGCTCCCTACCCTTCACCTCGCGTCTAACACCCTCCATTTCTCCTCTTCGCTTCCCAACCTCACCAGCATCGTCAGCCATTCTCCTCTCAGCCCACAATATCACGCTTACTTCCTTCACTTCTACCCTTATCTTCAGGCCCTCTGTAAACAGCTGCTTCACCTTCTCTCAGTTCGTTCTCTTTCCTATCCATCTGTTCTTCTCTATCCTTATTATTACGTTCTTCCTCCTTCTCATCGTCTTCGGACCACCACTTCCTTTCTTCTAGCCTGCTACTGCTCTCTTCGCTATCGTCTCTCTTCCTTTTCCCTGTGCCTTGTTCCAGTCTGCGTACTTTTCTTCTCAGGCTCTCAATCTCCTCTCTCTGGTCCTTTATTTTTTCCTTCAACCCTCTCATTATCTCACTTGTTTGTTCCTTTATCAACCTCTCCACTGTCTCTTTCTCTACTATCACTTTTGCTCTGCACTCCATTCTTTCCCTTTGTCACGTACGTACTCTCCTTCTCTCTGGCTTTATCTGTAAACGATTATTCTTACCATCTTTCAAGTAACCTCCTCTTCCTTTTTCCTCTCTCCGCCCTGCCTCATCTCCTCTATCGCCTTCATCCATTTTTTCCCTCCCCTTTTTCGCCCAATATCCTCCCTACCAGGGCCTACAAACTTCCATGTATTTTGCATGATCAGCGTTAGTGGCGCCCTCTTATATGGGACACCTTACGTTAGGAACTGAAACGTGTAACTGCACATATCGACACATACCGTGTACATTTAAAATGATTATTCTTAGGTAAAAAAAGCGCAATGGTTAAAAATAATATTGTATATTTATATAATAAAAATACATAATTGATACAAATATCGTTGAATTCCACTTGAATATTTTGCATGCAAATGTGTTTTGCAAGCGAGTCATTATTACGTTTAAATCGCTATTAAATCATTATAAATTAGATACCTGCCAACGATTATACGTGTTACAAAAGAAAAGACATGGTAGCCTTTACTAATAAAATGCTGCAAAATAAAAAAAATTATGCGTTATATTAAACTATAGGTTAAAGAAACCGCGATGAGTTTAACATAAACTAAAAAAAAAAAGACCTCTTTGTGCTAGTTAGTAGCTACTTACTACTAACTCTTTAAGCAATGTCAATAATTAAAAACAAAAAAAAGTGTCCTAATGATTGTCCATTCAAAATAAACATAAAAACACCGCTGTTCTTTAATAAATTTTACATAAAATTAAAAATAAAAAACGTAAATTAAAAGTTAAAAAAAGAAGGGAGAGGTAGACAATTACAGCTGAGCGTGAGCGGTTTCTTGCTTCAAAATCGGTCTGGGGCGTTTCTCATCGTTCCCGTCGAAAGGGATAAAGCAGATTGCTATCCCTTTGTGTTATTTCCATATTTCCAATTAATTATAGCGAATTTGAGTGCTTGCACTAGTGCACACCGACTGTGTACTAAGGCTTGTTTTTATTGTTAGTTAATTCTTATATTTACAGATCATCTTAAATACTTTTTGAAATACTTCTTAGCCAGCAAAATGATCTGTACAGCATCCATACAGTTTTATTGGCTAAAAAGTTTTTAAACATGTATTTAAGCGACCTTTAATATAAGAACAGATATTATAAACAAGCTTTAGTGTGCACTCAGTGTGCACTAATAGTACAAACGTCCAAATTCACTATAAATCTTTTCATCCATCAGGAGATTCAGCCCAATTTATCGGTCTGCAAAATAAATAACAATGAATTAGTACATATACAGTGTTAGCAGTGCAAAATTTATCTCATAGAGAAAGATACTTACGAAAATGTCGTTTTCATATTCCACATCAGATTTTCTATTTAATCTTTTTATTAAATTTATTGCTCATGCTTCTTGCTTCGTTGAACATAAAATTTATTTCCTCTTGCATTTCTGCCCTTTTGTTTAAAATATTATTAATAATTGTGCACCATTTAATTATAAATTCTTGTGTTATTTCCTCATCTAAGGCCTGCCGCAGAGTGGGACAATGTATCGTCTTCATAATAGATTTATCTTCGTGAAAGATTTGTATTAATTTTTTCTTTATTTTGCATGTGTAGCAAAAGTAGGGAAATCGTATTTTTGCAAGTTCTACTTTCTTCTTAATTTCTTCCAAAATCCTGTCACTTTTCACACATTCTGCGCATTCAAAACATTCAATTGCTACTGTATTTCTTATTATATTTCTCAAAATTTGTTGCGCATTCACGTATATTTCAGTGTTCGTTGTTTCTGGCATCGCAGGTTCAGAATATTCCACATCTGTATTGTTTTCTTCGTTTAGAGACGCTAGGTCACCAGCGTGAAACATTTTTAATGAGGCTAATAATGTGCTTTCGTCACTCTCCTCACAACTGGAAGATAGGGATTTCTTAGAAGTCAAATTTGTGCATAGTAGCGTTTTAAAAGATGCACTGAATTAATGCGGCGAAAGGTTGTTATTTCTATGACCGTGGTCTCTAACTCGGCTGAAAAAATTTACCACGATGTCCTGATTAATATATTTTAAATTCAATGCTGGTAATCCACACTGTTGTAATGTTTTCCTCTTATGAAAAAGTACACTCAACTTTGATGGTTAACACCCAATTTGAGTGTTAACACTGTTAACACTAAACTTACGCCCAAATTTGAGAGTAAGTTTAGTGTTTGTCATCAAAGTTAAGTGTCAACACTTAAAGAGTGATCACAAATGTTCATAGGCAAATGGCCCCATTTTTTTCGCATTCGATTTTGGTCATAAAGTAGGTACCAAACGAAAGGTCAAACTGATTACAGATATGTCAGTCTCAGAGTGTACCTATTTACCGTTCCAGAGATATCGGGCTCCAAAAATTCCAAAACCAATAGATGGTACTTGTTATGAACGTTCTCGGTAATGAATAGGAACAAAGGCCAAAATCGAGCAAAAACATAGATGTCAATTTCAAGTTAATTTAATAAACATACTTTAAAATTAACGGAACGTTTCAACCGCACAGGGTCTTCTTCAGCCGTTATAATTAAATTACATAAAGTCGCGTAAAGTGAACATGTGAAAGGAGAGAAAATACAAAAGGCCGTTTCTCGATAGTAAATAACAAAGCCATCAGGAGTCACATCTTACATGGGAGCATTCGAAATTAAAACGTAAAAATGTATATAAGTAATAAATATGTATAAAGATAAATATCTGTGAGTCCATTGTAAAAGATAAAATTATATATAAATAAGAATGTCTAGAGTCAATTCGCAAATATGCAGTCAATGATGAGTACATGATCTATTTTTCGTTGGTTGGCGAAAACGAACCAAGTCAGCAGTTAAAAGGCAGAAATCTTAAGTCCATCATCGTTGTAGTAAAAAAACCGTTCTGAAATTCGATATCTCGATAGTGAAAAAGGTCTATTGTTGTTAAAATCTCCGTATGGACTTACATATTAAAGAATTGAGTCGTGGTCCGAACTAAGTGCTCTCGTGGTCGGGGGTAAAGGGGGTAAACATGGGTAAAGAAAGGATACATTCCCCAAAAGGAAGTTTATTCTCTCCGCTCGAGTGATTCAATCCTTCCTAAAGCCTATGGTCTTCCGAAAATCCATAAGGAAAACTATCCTTTTAGAATTATTGTCTCTTCCGTTAATACTGCACTTTATCGGTTTGCTAATTTTTTACACCAAATTATTTCTGAAAGCATTCCTAAGACTGACAGTCACGTCTGCAATAGTTTTGACTTGTACAGCGAACTCTCCGGCAAAAAGATTTCAAGCAACGAAATGTTAGTGTCGTTAGACGTGGTTTCGCTTTTCCCGAATGTCCCCATAAGTTTGGCACTTGAGGGCATCAGCAATAGATGGGATTACATCAAAGAAAGGACAAAGGTTTCCAAAAAAGATTTTATCATGGCGATAGAATTTGTTCTTTCGTCAACTTTTTTTACATTCAATAACGTTATATACAAACAAACCCATGGATCACCAATGGGATCACCCTTTTCCCCAATAATTGCTGATGTGGTCATGCAAGACTTAGAACAAAAAACGTTAAATTCTTTGAATGTGCGTTTGTCTATTTATCGAAGATATGTTGATGACATATTTATGTCCGCGCCGGTGAACATGATTGATTATATTCTGGATACTTTTAACAGCTACCATGAGCGCCTAAAATTCACTATAGAATATGAGAATAATCGTTGTCTTAGTTTCTTAGATTTGTCGCTGCAGGTAGTAGATAATGCCATACGAATAGATTGGTTTCACAAGAAAACGTTTTCGGGCAGATACTTGTCATATTTTTCAAATCATCCCATTTGCCATAAAATAGGCTCCATCTACAGTCTAGTAGACAGAGCAATTTTGTTGTCTCACCCTATATATCACAAGAAGAATTTAGAAATGATCATCGAAATATTACTGGACAATGGTTATCCCCTCAAATTAATTTTTGAAAAAATAAACACCAGGCTCGACAATCTGATTAATGGCAAACTTAGAAACAATGTAAACAACCAGATAGATTCGAGTGATGTTAATAGGAAATTTATTGTGATCCCATTTGTCAACAACATATCTGAAAAAGCAACATTACTATTCAATAAAAAGGAACACATAATTGGCTATAGATGCCTCAACAAATTAAGTAGCATAATTAAAGCACAAAAAGACAAAAACTCAATAGCCACGAATAGTAATGTTGTATATAAGATTGCATGTAATGATTGCGAGGCTTCATATGTGGGACAGACAAAGCGGCAATTAAAAACTAGAATTAACGAACATAAAAATAATATAAAAATGGACCCATCCAGACACTCAGTTATTTCCGAACATATTAAGGAATTTAATCACTCCTTCGACTGGGACAACGTCAAAATAATGGATACGGAACCTAACTATTATAAAAGATTGATCTCGGAAATGTTACATATTAAAGAACAAAAAAACGGCATTAATTTGAACAAGGACACTGAGTATCTCGATGAGTCATATAACAGTATCCTCAGCGAACTTACCGACATCTAACTATTTATTATTTCGAAGAACAACCTTCGTTGTTATCCTAATGATATTGCGCGTCATTATTATTAGAAACGTATAGGAGTGAACATCGACCACGAGAGCACTTAGTTCGGACCACGACTCAATTCTTTAATATGTAAGTCCATACGGAGATTTTAACAACAATAGACCTTTTTCACTATCGAGATATCGAATTTCAGAACGGTTTTTTTACTACAACGATGATGGACTTAAGATTTCTGCCTTTTAACTGCTGACTTGGTTCGTTTTCGCCAACCAACGAAAAATAGATCATGTACTCATCATTGACTGCATATTTGCGAATTGACTCTAGACATTCTTATTTATATATAATTTTATCTTTTACAATGGACTCACAGATATTTATCTTTATACATATTTATTACTTATATACATTTTTACGTTTTAATTTCGAATGCTCCCATGTAAGATGTGACTCCTGATGGCTTTGTTATTTACTATCGAGAAACGGCCTTTTGTATTTTCTCTCCTTTCACATGTTCACTTTACGCGACTTTATGTAATTTAATTATAACGGCTGAAGAAGACCCTGTGCGGTTGAAACGTTCCGTTAATTTTAAAGTATGTTTATTAAATTAACTTGAAATTGACATCTATGTTTTTGCTCGATTTTGGCCTTTGTTCCTATTCATTTGACATACGAGCGTTACTTTATTTATTATTTTTTCTTTTGTTCTCGGTAATGTCAATCTCGGGTTAGGATATACGACTCGGGTCAGTACAGAAAGAATAATCTTTATTGTCCTTTCGAGGAGACCGATAGCTTTCGTGATCTCTGCGCTACTGGTTTCGCCGGGCAAGCGCTTTCCCCCGACCCCCCCACCCTCTAGCTCGCGCCTTTTGTTTACACGCGCGATGCCCCGGACGCATTTCTTCTATTTTTCTAGGAAGCGCCTGGCTAGTCAATTGAAAATTATGCGGGAAATGAGCTTTTCATAACACCTCCACGGAAAGTTCGACTTTCCATGCTTTTGTAGAGAGGGGCAAAAGCGGCCAATTTCACGCCAGGGCGGCATAGCGGGCGGAAAGTAACCACTTTCCTCCCTAGGGAGGAAAGTAACAACTCGTGTGATTTGCCGCCCTCGCCTTCGGCTCGGCAGCCGAATGCGTTTGACTAGCCCGTGGCGCCATTTATTGGTTTTGGAATTTTTGGAGCCCGATATCTCTGGAACGGTAAATAAGCACTCTGAGACTAACATATCTGTAATTAGCTTGACGAGACCTTTCGTTTAGTACCTATTTTATGACCAAAATCGAATGCGAAAAAAATGGGGCCGATCTTGTGATCACTCTTTAGGTGTAGATTGCGTGTTGACCATTAAGGTTTAGGTAAATTGTGGGTTTAATCCTGATGAGTGTATATTGGGAGTTTATTCTCAATGATAAGTGTAGGTTGGGGATTAAGCCTCAATGTTTAGTGTAGGTTGGAGATTGATCCTCATCGTTGGATGTTGGTTCGGTGTTAACAGGGTGTTAACCTTTAATGTTCTATGTCGATTTAATCAGTGTCGCCATGATCCCTTTATTGTTGGGTGTCGTTTAAATGTTATTGTGTTAATTTTTGTTAAGTGTCAATTGACGGCTTGGTTTATTGGAAAAGTGTTTCAGATAAAAGTTGAAAGGTTTGAAAGGGACTAATAGACGATCTTATTGGATTTTTGATCCAGGGCCTGTATTGAGCCCAATAGAGCCTAAGTCACATTTTTTAAATAAAAACCCCTATTTTTTATTGTACCATCTTTCTATATAAAACTTTTATATAATATATAATACTTTTTAATATTCAAGGAAAACCTGATAACTTTTTCAATATTTTTTTATTTTTATTTAATGATAATGATTCCCTTTTCGGGATACATGGTAACTTTTTCAATATATATTTAGCTTGTATATCTTGATGATTGTTTGCCAGAGAAAAAAGTACAGAGGACTTTTTAACTTAATTTTATTTCGAAAATGTGCTGTTGCAAGTCAAAAAGTCCTCTATACCACTTTTTCCTCTGGCAAACAATTATCAAGATATCATAAGCTAAATATTGAAAAAGTTACCAAGTTTTCCTTGAATATCTCAAAAAGTATTAGGCAAATAAAAGAATTTTTTAAACAAAAGTTGTTCAAATTAATTAATAGAGAAAAATGGTATAATAAAAAATAAGGGTTTTTATTTAAAAAATTTGACTTAGGTCTTACCCAGCGAGAAATGACCCATCGAATCGACGTCTAATTGACGTCGAAATCATTGATATTACATCATATCGAAATAATGCTCGGAAGCTTATTTCGATGTTTGTGCTATATGACATTTTTTAAAAGAAATAGTTATTTGTGCAACAAGTGCCGTAAGATGAAAATTCCCGGGTGCGTTGACCGCACTCGCCTTCGGCTCGTGCGTCAACTCCGCACCCGGGAATTTTCATCTTTACGCACGTCGTGCACACCCTATTTTATGCCGCAAGTGCGTGGAAAGTGGTCCATCACGCACGCGTAGCGTGCATAATGTGTCACTTTCCATGCACGTGTTGCATAAAGATTATTTGTGACATATGTTCCGTGGAACAAAGGCGGCGGTGATCGAGTCGTCGCCGGAGCGTTGAGCGCAATTCAATTGTCCCAGTAGTCGAATTTTTGTAGCTAGGCAACGAAAAAATCAATCAGTCTCGTGAATCCTTTTGAGAGTAGACGACCCATCGCATCTTTCTTCGCAAAACGATTATTTTACATGGTGATATTATCTCACGCAAAAGAGCCGAGTCTCTTATACGAATACGCGATCGAGCCGAGTCTCGAGCACGCGAAAGAGCCGAGTCTCTTATACGAATACGCGATCGAGCCGAGTCTCGAGCACGCGAAAGAGCCGAGTCTCTTATACGAATACGCGATCGAGCCGAGTCTCGACTATGGGGCCCCGTTCGCGATACCGAGTGTCGCCATTAATATTGTGCATATACGTATTCTCGTTAAGAATATTTCTTAATTGTACATTACGCGAACTCAGGGGGTTTTTATGCCGTAACAGGCTTTTCCCCCATGAGCCAATAAAGGATTATTTCCCTTGGCTCGAAATCACGACTCGATTTATTTCCACCCATCCATCCCGAAACCGGAAGACGTCTTCATGTTGAAAAGGTTTTCGACGATACAACATACATTCATCGCACCAGACTGTAAACAGGCAAATTATGTGTTTTCTGTTAACCCTTTGTAACTCCGTGTAACAATACTGTTACAAACCGGCAAAGTTTTCATCAACATTCTAAATCATGAATTTATCGGTTGTAAATCAATTTAAAATAATTGTCATATTTTTTATTTTTGATAACATGAGTTACAAATGGTTAAGACATCGATATTTCATTATTTCGATATCAATTTGAAGCTATTTTGATTTGCCTGTCAAATATATGTATAATAACATTGCCATTACATAGAATACAATATGAATAAAAAATTATATTGTATTGGCAGACATGGATAATGTAAATATTTTATGATTTGAGCATTATAATAATTGCGTTACAATATTAATTTTTTTAGGCTTCCATTTTTATTAAATAGTTACTTTATAAATGTAAAAATCACAACAAATTTCTTGTTTGTAATTTGACAATTTTGAAAATTAAAATATTATATAATAGGTACATTTTCAGTACTACATCCGCTTATTTATTAAACAAGAAGTTAAATTAAGCAACTAATTAAATTATTAATATTAAATATTAATATAACAAGATATTTGTATTTACATTTATCAAAATAAAAAATAAGTTTAATTATGAAAAAAATATTAATAATTGGACTTATTAAAAATTAAATAATTTGTTCAGATATTGCGCTCGAATTCTTTTCGCGTTTTACAACGCTTGATCGTTTCATTAGATGGCGCGACGTGCGAGTCGCCACTCTCAAAGAGCCCCCGCTTCCTTCCTCACTCGTTAGGTGTCATGACCGCACTTGCTTGCGTTTCTTCGAACGTGTCGAATTCATTACCCCTTTCTTGACGGATTGATCGTTGTGGCGCGTGTTCTGGAGACCAACCGAGCGAGAGTCGGATCACCAGGGAGAGCTTACCGCCAAGAAAGAGAGAGCTGCGGCAGCTAGCGTCCGAGAGGGAGGATCGAGGCGAAGAGTCCGGTTTAGCGAGCGGAGCCCTTAAGAGATTCTCATTGGGACGCCATATTTGTTACTTTTATTTCAGGGTTTATATTTTTAGGGTTTATACCGTCATTGTTAAGGATTAACCCTTTGAAGCATACATTTTTCTTTACACGGAAAACAGCTGAAATTTGTTACTCGGGGGTTTTCGGGGTCGCTGATCACGATTATGATCTCAGATTTTCAAAATGGCGGATCCAATATGGCGGACCGAATTCGTAAAAAGTTTCTTGCTCAAGCTGAAATTTGTCACTCTGGGGTTTTCAGGGTCGCTGATCACGAATATGACCTCAGATTTTTAAAATTAAAAATGGCGGATTCAATATGGCGGATCAATGTTATAAAATAATGGTGGTTATGGTAAAAATTGTTATATAATGCTTTTATACATCTCTGTTTCAAGGAAATGTACCATTGTTGAGGATGATATAACTAAATAGATAAAAAGTAACTACGCTCGTGTAATTAAAAATTAAATAGAAAACAAGGGCCAATAAACGAGCATTTAAGATGTTTAAACATATAATTGGTATATATACATGACGATATACATGACGGGACGTTTCGACCGCACAGGGTCTTCTTCAGCCGTTATAAATTACAAAGTACATAGAATCGCGTAGTGGTAATTGAATTCGTCGTGTTACAAAAATATCAAATTCTTAAGCTTAACGAGCCACATCACCATTCAATTGTCTAACGAATACAAACTGAGTCTATGTCGATGCATCTGCGAAGTCAAAGTCAGATGAAATGTAGTCAGTGAGATTATGAAATTGATTCTTCGTTCGGAGGCGAGAATAAATCGGATCCAGTCCATAATTGTTCTTAGAATGTGTGATGTCAGAATGTAAAAAAGGTTTTTCTGCAAAGATCGTGTACACTGAGGTGATTGTAACAAAGATAAAACTGTTGAAACTTACGTGTATTCGTCAGGACGTGGGGTGTGCTATGTAATGCTCTTTCTCGTTTCGCGGATGTCAAACGACTGTGCGGATTGTCGCGACGAGCGGAGTTATAAACAAATAACAATGTAACCGAACGTTCTTTAATTGGCTAACAGATAACAATGTAACCGAATTTTCTTTAGAACTTGTGATTGGCTAACTCGTCAAGTATACTGAAATATGAATCGTCAAGAAATTCTGTGCCCGTATTGGAGTTGATCCCGTTTTTTTGTTTTTTAATATGTAGCATTTCTGAAATGAGTCTCTTATGAAAATTGGGTTCGGAATCGAGTATCGATGTATTATCCCAATCGAAGGTGTGATTAAATTTTGTGATATGTTCAGAAATCACCGAATGTCTTGACGGGTCCGCTTTGATGTTTCTCTTATGTTCGTTTAGTCTGGTTTTCAATTGTCGCTTTGTTTGTCCTACGTACGAGGCACTACAATCTTTGCACGAAATTTTATAAATTACATTGTTATTCGAAGTTTCAGGATTTTTATCTTTCTGTGCTTTTACGAACCTACTAAGATTATTGAGAACTCTGTATCCTATCATATGTTCCTCGCTGTTGAGTAAATGAGCGGCTTTGTTCGATATGTTTTTTATAAACGGAATGACTATGAATTTTTTGTTCTGTATTGTGTCGTCGCTATGTTGATTTGATGGTTCGTTTGCGTTCGTGTATTTAAGTTTAGTGTTAATTAAGTACTTTAATCTCAGATTAACTTTCCTGAAGATTAATTCGAGAGGATACCCGTTATTCAATAGAATGTCAATAATTAATTCCAGATTTTTAGTGTGGTACATGGGGTGGGACAGCAAGGTAGCTCTATCGACCAAACTGAATATTGTGCCTATCTTGTGACAATCTGGATGACCCGAGTAATAAGAAAGGTATCTACCAGAAAACGTTTCCTTGTGATACCAATCTATGTATAAGGTGTTATCAATAACATTCAGGGATAGGTCTAAAAAGTTTAAGCTGCGGCCCACCTCATATTTCACAGTAAACCTTAATCTCTTGTGATAATTGTTGAAAATGTCTACAATCTCTTGTATTTTATCGGAGGGTGCTGCCATTATTATGTCATCAACATAGCGGCGATAAAAGGTCAACGCTAGTCCGGTCAATCTCAGAGATGTTTCCTCTAGGTCTTGCATCACGACGTCGGCAACTATCGGGGATAGTGGCGATCCCATTGGTGCGCCGTAGGTTTGTCTGTATATCACGTTATTAAAAGTGAAATACGTAGATCTCAATACAAACTCGAGAGCTAGTAAAAATTCTTTTTTCGGTTGGTGGCAGTGTGGTCTTGTGGTAAAGCGCCAGACTCGTAACTCGGAGGAACCGAGTTTGAGTCCACCTGATCACAGGAATTTTTATATTTCATACTGCATCCTCCGCACGAGTGGGGCTCGTGCGGAAAAACTGGGCTATCTTTCGAAGGAGACATTAAATTTGAAATTGGTCGTCAAGCTTGGGGAGCTTGGGAGTTTCGGGTATTAAGGCCTTGGCACATAGTACATACAAGGTGGTCACAAAAAATCCGTCCAAACAAATTGAAAATAAATTAAATAACTTATTAAAATTGTGGCATCAGAAGGATTATATTTCTAAACAAGACCTGTACATATTCCGATCCAGTGATTCTCTCCTACCAAAAGCCTATGGTCTCCCGAAGATCCATAAAGAAAATCACCCCTTTAGAATCGTAGTCTCTTCAGTAAACACGGCTTTATATGCCTTCGCAAGATATTTGCATGATATAATCGCGGAAAGCATTCCCCATGCAGTTGGTCACGTTAATAATAGTTTCGATCTATACAGAGAACTCTCTAACAAAAAAATCTCCGGTTCGGATGTTTTAATCTCACTAGACGTAACGACACTGTTCACTAATATTCCTCTGGATCTTGTAATCGGGGGGGTCGGCGACCGTTGGGAGTACATAAGCAAAAAAACAAGAATACCGAAAAAGAATTTTTACTAGCTCTCGAGTTTGTATTGACATCTACGTATTTCACTTTTAATAACGTGATATACAGACAAACCTACGGCGCACCAATGGGATCGCCACTATCCCCGATAGTTGCCGACGTCGTGATGCAAGACCTAGAGGAAACATCTCTGAGATTGACCGGACTAGCGTTGACCTTTTATCGCCGCTATGTTGATGACATAATAATGGCAGCACCCTCCGATAAAATACAAGAGATTGTAGACATTTTCAACAATTATCACAAGAGATTAAGGTTTACTGTGGAATATGAGGTGGGCCGCAGCTTAAACTTTTTAGACCTATCCCTGAATGTTATTGATAACACCTTATACATAGATTGGTATCACAAGGAAACGTTTTCTGGTAGATACCTTTCTTATTACTCGGGTCATCCAGATTGCCACAAGATAGGCACAATATTCAGTTTGGTCGATAGAGCTACCTTGCTGTCCCACCCCATGTACCACACTAAAAATCTGGAATTAATTATTGACATTCTATTGAATAACGGGTATCCTCTCGAATTAATCTTCAGGAAAGTTAATCTGAGATTAAAGTACTTAATTAACACTAAACTTAAATACACGAACGCAAACGAACCATCAAATCAACATAGCGACGACACAATACAGAACAAAAAATTCATAGTCATTCCGTTTATAAAAAACATATCGAACAAAGCCGCTCATTTACTTAACAGCGAGGAACATATGATAGGATACAGAGTTCTCAATAATCTTAGTAGGTTCGTAAAAGCACAGAAAGATAAAAATCCTGAAACTTCGAATAACAATGTAATTTATAAAATTTCGTGCAAAGATTGTAGTGCCTCGTACGTAGGACAAACAAAGCGACAATTGAAAACCAGACTAAACGAACATAAGAGAAACATCAAAGCGGACCCGTCAAGACATTCGGTGATTTCTGAACATATCACAAAATTTAATCACACCTTCGATTGGGATAATACATCGATACTCGATTCCGAACCTAATTTTCATAAGAGACTCATTTCAGAAATGCTACATATTAAAAAACAAAAAAACGGGATCAACTCCAATACGGGCACAGAATTTCTTGACGATTCATATTTCAGTATACTTGACGAGTTAGCCAATCACAAGTTCTAAAGAAAATTCGGTTACATTGTTATCTGTTAGCCAATTAAAGAACGTTCGGTTACATTGTTATTTGTTTATAACTCCGCTCGTCGCGACAATCCGCACAGTCGTTTGACATCCGCGAAACGAGAAAGAGCATTACATAGCACACCCCACGTCCTGACGAATACATGTAAGTTTCAACAGTTTTATCTTTGCTACAATCACCTCAGTGTACACGATCTTTGCAGAAAAACATTTTTTACATTCTGACATCACACATTCTAAGAACAATTATGGACTGGACCCGATTTATTCTCGCCTCCGAACGAAGAATCAATTTCGTAATCTCACTGACTACATTTCATCTGACTTTGACTTCGCAGATGCATCGACATAGACTCAGTTTGTATTCGTTAGACAATTGAATGGTGATGTGGCTCGTTAAGCTTAAGAATTTGATATTTTCGTAACACGACGAATTTAATTACCACTACGCGATTCTATGTACTTTGTAATTTATAACGGCTAAAGAAGACTTTGTGCGGTCGAAACGTCCCGTCATGTATATCGTCATGTATATATACCAATTATATGTTTAAACATCTTAAATGCTCGTTTATTGGCCCTTGTTTTCTATTTAATGATATAACTATTACTGAAGAAACTTTTATTTACTTGTCTTAACTTTTTAGAATTAGATCCGCCACCTTGGATCCGCCATTTTCAATTTTAAAAATCTGAGATCAGATTTATAATCTGCGATCACGAAAACCCCCGAGTACTCATGTTTCATTTCGATCAAGTAACATTCTACATATCGGTCCGTCATCTTGGATCCGCCATTTTGAATTTTGAAAATCTGAGGTCATATTCGTGATCAGCGACCCCGAAAACCCCCGAGTGACAAATTTCAGCTTGAGCAAGAAACGTTTTACAAATTCGGTCCGCCATATTGGATCTGCCATCTTGAATTTAGAATATCTGACAACGGTTTCGTGATCAGCGACCCCGAAAACCCCTATGTACGATATTATACATGAATTCGGTAAATACTTTTCCTAATAATGAATTTTTCGCTTAAAAAGTAATATTTTTTAGCATTTATTTATTGATATCAACAAATTCGGTGACAATATTCACCAATTGCGTGTAATTTTAGATTCTCTGACATGTTACGATATTGAAATTACAAAAAAACCCGAAAAAATCGATTAAAAACTGTCTTAAAAACGGAAAAAATGGTGGTAATCTAGGTGGGATAGATTCTATCCCGCTGTGCCGCAAAGGGTTAATTGAAGGTTAACTATCACTTGAAGGTTAACCATCATCCAAAGAAAAACCCTTAACCCTTAAACACATATGTTGGGTATGCCATACCCGGTCGGTTCTTTAATCACGTGTCATTTCGAAACGGATGACGGTAGCGGTCTGGTTCAAGCGTGTAAAAAAACTTTGAGGTTTCGTTTTGAATGTCGTTTCTGGAGCAGCATCAGACTCGTCGTAGAAGCAGAGCAAAAAGATAAGAAAGTTTGTTTCGGGTATGCCATACTAACCTTGTGTGTTAGTGGAATTTTTTGAGATATTTTATTTTATTTATTTACCGCAATGTATCAGATAATTTGAGGTTATAATTTTACAATACGGATTATTTCAGGTTATGTTATTTCATTTATACGATGTACAAATGTTTAAAATGCGAATTGCCAATGTGAAAAATACACACGGCAAAAATATGTACTTTCTGCTCGGTATAATAAACTTCATTTTTTTATAAAAATAAATTACTTTCAAAGAATTATATTGTAATTTTAAATTATTTTTAACCTATTTTTGTAAAATAATTAAATATATGTATGATTCTCATGTCCGCCATTTTGTTGTTGTAAAGTTTTTAAAGCCAAATTTAACTTTTAAATTATGTTTATCAATCGCAAAAACTAGACGTAAAGTCTTAAAAGTTTTTATAAATTAGTTCCAGAATTACAGGAATTTTTTTCACGTGATTGAAATGATCCAAAAAAGTTAAAAATTGTCCAAGTTCACCATGTCAAATAATTATACTTTTTAAAACAAATAATTATGACGTATTTTTTTCATATACTATCATTTCTGTACTTTTAAGATCCGTTTGTAAAATGTCTTTATCGGTTTTTTTAAAAAAGTTATGAATTTTTAAAGAAAAAGTAATTTTTGCACAATTTTCTTGCGACTTTATTTGACTTATTTGCAAATATCTTTGAAGATAAACGTTAAATCACAATATAATTTACATGGTCTTCTTCCTTACAGTCTGGCACACAATTTAAAAAAAAAAGAAGTTAAAATTGATGCACAGGACGCAAAGTTACAGTTGAAATACGCGAGTCGGGTATGGCATACCCACGTTATGTATTGATGGTACTGACTGGACAGTATGTGTTTAAGGGTTAAAGTTGGGTGTGATTTTAGACCGCCAATTGAAGATTAACCTTCAAATGATGGTTAACCTTCAATTGGCAGTCCGAAATCACACCCAATTTTAAGGGTATTTCTATGGTGTTTTTTCAACGGTTAACACCAAAAGTTGAGTGTATTTTTCCATAAGGGTCCACAAATAGATACTGCCTTGGATCGTCCATATCCAATTTTTTATACATTTTGGTTTATTTCTTCGTAAAGGTCTGCGACTTTCTTGTTCAACGTATTTCATTTTACGAAGTTTTTGTACTGCTTTTTGCGAAAATTGTACGTGTGCACTTGTCGCATTTATTCTGTAACTCTTAACAACAGTGTCATTATTGTTATGATGTCGTTGCTCAGGTATATTATATGGAAAAAAACTGCGCAACGATCGTCGTTCAAACGAAACTGTCGTTAAGGAGTTGGAAAATCCCCGCGCTGTGCTCTTCTATGCTTTTCTATTGCGTGACGTTACCGACATGGCTGTAGGTAATACCAACGTAGTTTCTATTTTCCGGGGGTCCCATCACAGAGAGCGCCACTAACGCTGGTCATTATTCTTCCATAAGAGTTTGTAGGCCCTGCTCCCTACCACGTCCTGCCAACTCTCTCCATCCCAATCCTTCCATCTTGAACACTTTTCCCAGACATGTTCCCACGTCTCCTTCTCCTTCTCACATATCCTGCATTTTCTATCTTCCTCTTTTCCCCAGTATAGTCCCTCCCTAATCTCGTTGCCTAGTCTAAACCTTGCCATTCTGCTCCATCTTGCCTCCTCCCATCCCTTCTTTAGATAATCGGGATCCCGTCCTTCCTTATAAACTTATACCACCTATTGTATCTCGATTCCATGATCTTTTCCATCCCTTCGTGTCTTTGCTTCGATTTTTCCTTATGTTCCAATACCTCTTCTACCAACTCCTCCTCCCCTCCGACTTCTACACCGATTTCTTCCAAATAGTCTTTTTTCTCCTGTTCCCACCTGCTTATTATCCTTTCCTTCTTCTATCTGTCTTTCATTTTCTCCAAGCATTTTCTCGCTATTTCTCCTCCTTTACCTTCTTCCAGTTTTCTTTCGAACTTCTATGCTCTCTTGCTTGCTCTGGCTTTTATTTTTTCCCTTTCCAGTTCATCTCTAACCATGTACCCTGGGGTTCTCCAATTTAATCCGAATGTCCATCTGAGATATCTCTCGTGTATCCCTTCTACCTCCCTCCTTTCCTTCCATCCCCATATTTCTGCCCCGTATCCCATCACCGTTCATATCAGGGTATCGTATAGCCAGATCCTTCTTTTCCAATCTTTTCTCCACATTCTCTTTCCTATTCCCCAAACTTCTCTCATTACTCTTGCCGTCTTCCTTCTCCTCTCCTTAATGTGCGCCTCCTGCCCTCCATTCTCTTTCAGTGTGTACCCCAGATATTTGAACTCTTTGACCTCTTCTAATTTCTTTCCCTTCCATCTCCAATCATACTTCCTCTTCCTCCCTCCTCCCTTTCTAAATCTCATTATCTTTGTCTTCTCTATACTCAGCGTTAAACCATTCCTGTCTAAATACCCCTCTAGCCTGCTTATCATGGATCTCATGTCCTGTTCCTCCTCCGCTAGTACTGCTATGTCATCTGCATACATTAAAGTGTATATCTTCTCTCCTCTTAATCTCACACCTCCCCATCCTCCCTTCTTCATATAGTTTTCCAAATCCGCGATTAATAGATTAAAGAGTATTGGGCTTAACGGGCATCCCTGTCTTAATCCCTTCCCATCCAGAATGAATCCCATCCAGAATAAGTCCCCTCCTTCTTCTCCCCTTCTCACACTGCTTTTGGTTTCTCTCAACACTTCCTCTACCCTGTCTATCAGTCTTTGCCTCACTCCTCTCTCTTTCTTGATTAAGACTTTCCTATTTACTGAGTCAAACGCCGTCTTCAAGTCTACAAATAGAACTGTCATCTTCTCTTTCTCATTTCCCAGTTGTCTGTTTATCAGGTAGTTCAGTGCAAATATTTGATTCATCGTTTCCATTTCTTTTCTAAATCCTGCTTGGTTGTCGGGAATCAAGTTCTTCGCTTCTACTTCTTTCCTTATCCTTTCTGCTAGTACCGCTGTGTATATCTTGTACATCGAAGACATGATCGTTATCCCTCTGTAGTCCACCTCTCTTCCTTCTCCTTTCTTCACTATTGGTATTATCTCGCCTTCTTTCCAATGTTCTGGCCAGTCTTAATCTCTCCATACCTGTTTGCATATTTCCCATATTCATCTCACCATCTCTTCTCCTCCAACCCAGGTAGCACACATGGTCTTATAGACGTCAATTTAAGGTCATATTTCGTCCACGTCATATGTCCTTTATATGACGTGTATTTGGCGTCCTATTGTGGACAAAAGTATGACGTCATGAAAAGGACATGAATCAGACGTCATTTTAAGACCAAATTGGGTACATGACAATTTTATTTTTATTTTTTGAATTTTTCTTAATTAAAACAGACCTATACAGCATAGAAGCTTGCAAGACATTGCAAAAACGTTACAAGTTGCAATGTAATGTTGTAAAAACAATTGCAACATTTCGTTGAAATATTATAACAACATTGCAGAAATATTATAAGAATAATTGAAAATATAGTACTATAACTTACTCCGTGAACTTACTCCATGAACATATATGCACACACATACATAAAGAATAGATTTTTTTTAAATTTATGTTTCTTTAACCCGGGAAAAAATAATTAGATATAATCATATATAATTATATCTGGTATATATATAATTATATATAATTATATATGTTTTTATATGGGGTCATATCTAATTATACATGGCCACATGTGCAATCAGCCCGGGAAAAAATGGAAGAGATCTGAACAGACTTGATCAGATCTCATCAGATCCGATCCACTCAGATCTGGTTTGATCAAAATATTGGCCCTATCTGATCAGATCCAATCAGACATGAGTAGATCTGATCCGATCTTAGCGGATAAAGTCAGATATGTAACGAGAATAATCTATTATATCTGCTCAGATCCAATCAGACATGAGTAGATCCGATCCAATCCGGTGTCCATCCACTGCAGAAAATTGTTGTTTTCAAATGTTATTTTTTAAATATGCCACTTTATTATAAAAGTGGACTCCACGATACAAAAGTTGTGCCGTTCCACGATTTACATAACTTGGCGCAACTTAGCACGACACTGCCGTATCTGATACCGTTCTTATACCACTGTTTATCAAATTTTAAACACGAGAATCAGATTCTGTCGGATGCCATCTATCGAATTGAGATGCAACATTATGATCTGATCATATATAATCTTATATGACTATATAAATTTATATGTGATTATATTATTTTATCAGTTTAAATTATAAGGCATGTTTGCAAAATAATTTAAAAGCGATTTATGTTTTATATACACATATACACATTAATCTTTTATATTTACCTATTATTAATTAATTTTGCATGGTACTTTTTTAATGGAATATTTATAATAAATTCTAAATATGGTGTCGAAATTAACAATTATTATCAAATTGGCAGCGACTATATTTATTATATATATTGAAACAACCTGTCTTCGAAGCGCGGAACTAGCTCGCGGCGTGGTCGGGTTCGAAGGAGGCGCGGAGGAACAGATGCGAGGTGTGTGTCGGCAGAATGAAGCGTATTCGGATTGATAACAAAATAAGATGTTTATTACTATGACAATACTTCGCGGTGTACAGTGTCGCGAAGGGCGCGTATTTACAGATTGATGATTGCGTGATGAGATGAATGCATACAGAGTCGCGGTGTACAGAGTCGTGATTCCCGTGGGAACAGAGCTGTGAAGCGCGTGTATGTCAATGATGTCAAGGCGGCGCGGTACGCGGGTCGGTACGCAAGGAACGCCCCGATGGGCGGATTAGCGCGGTCCGCGCGGAGCGGTTTCTTCCGGCGGGTCGCGGGCGGATTTGCGCGGTGACGTATCGGAACGCGTATGAATGGCGCGTGGCGCGAGAGCGACAACGAGTCGCGTGGATTCCGCAGGACAGGCGGAAGGGTTTCCTAGCCGCGGACTGTCCACCGAGAAACACTCGGTGTAGGCAGAGTAACGCTCTACCCCCTGTGGCAGACGTCGCGGGTCGGAGGAAGTATCCGGCGAGAAGCGCTCGTTCGAGGTAGAGAAGCACTCTACCCTCGTTCGGATAATTGGAAGAGAAGGCCGGTCGTTTTACCGAGACGCACTCGGCTAAGACAGAGAAACTCTCTACCTATGTATTTGACTAGCGGATGGTTGTAGGAGCTCGGGATCGGTCGGATCGGTGATCTGGTCGGTCGCAGAATCGTCTTATCGTTATCAGACGCCTCGTTATATACCCGTCGCGGCGACGTCGGCGTGGCGGGGGTAACGGCGACGGCAATCGCGAGCGCCTGGATGATGCGGCGGAGCGGTCGGGGATTACGGCGTCCCGGCGCCGCGATTGCGTTCGGCGGTCTTCGGCCGCTTTCGGTACCGCTCGGCGCTCCGAGACGGTTACCGCGGTGAGTCCGTTCGCGGACTTCCTAACAATACATGCTACCTGAATTTAAATGTAACGCGGGCACCTCGGGCCCGTTTCTTGCCCAGCGGATGGTCGGCTGGGCGCTTCTCGGCAGGTTGGTCGGCCGGAACGATACGTATTGTCGGGGCGTATCGTTACAATATGTTAATGTTTCAAAATTGAGAAAACTGTTTTTAATGTAAAAATTAATTGATTTTTTGACCAAAAATCATTTAAGCTTTCCCTTTACAGAGTTAATATTATATTTGATATAATGTTCAACATTGGGTGTAAAAATTAATAATGGACGATTTGAAAACGAAGAAATTTTTATAAGTTCCATACTGACGAGATCTGCTCAGATCCGGCAAGATCGGAAGAGATCTGATTGGATCAGCAACACAACTTTGTAAGCCAAGATTGGTCTTATCTGGTGAGATCAAGATATGTCTGACTAGGTCTGCTCAGATCCGGCAAGATCTGAAGAGATCTGATTGAATCAGCAACACAACTTTGTAAGCCAAGATTGGTCTTATCTGGTGAGATCAAGATATGTCTGGCTAGGTCTGCTCAGATCCGACAAGATCTGAGGTGTAAAGTCTGCTCATACTTCAGGAGATCTGAAGCAATCAGATAATGTCCGATTAGATCGAAAGAGATCCGATTGGATCTGCGATTCAATATCAAACGGCAGCAATGGTCAGATCTGGTAAGATCGGATTATAGTTCAGCATATCTGGCTGTATGTGATCAGATATAGCCATGCAGATCTGGCGAGATAAAATTGTATCTAATCAGATCTGACTTTACTTGAATTTCAGATCTCGTTGTATCTCATTTTATCAAATCAGACATGGTCAGATCTCCTCCATTTTTTCCCGGGAGTGGTCCCACATACAACTAGATATAGCACCATATCTACTTGTATATAAATGTATATAATTTTATGTAAAGCCAGATATAATGATATGTGAGTGCACTCTACATATAACTAGATATAGTATTATATACAACTATATATGCAGTCATATATAGCCAAATATATTAATGTAATTGATCTGACGCTATATACAACCTGCAGATATAGCACCCCGGAAAAAAATGGAAGAGATCTGAACAGACTTGATCAGATCTCATCAGATCCGATCCACTCAGATCTGGTTTGATCAAAATATTGGCCCTATCTGATCAGATTCAATCAGACATGAGTAGATCTGATCCGATCTTAGCGGATAAAGTCAGATATGTAACGAGAATAATTTATTATATCTGCTCAGATCCAATCAGACATGAGTAGATCTGATCAGATCCGGTGTCCATCCACTGCAGAAAATTGTTGTTTTCAAATGTTATTTTTTAAATATGCCACTTTATTATAAAAGTGGACTCCACGATACAAAAGTTGTGCCGTTCCACGATTTACATAACTTGACGCAACTTAGCACGACACTGCCGTATCTGATACCGTTCTTATACCACTGTTCATCAAATTTTAAATACGAGAATCAGATTCCGTCGGATGCCATCTATTGGATACTTTGAGATGCAACATTATGATCTGATCATATATAATCTTATATGACTATAAGTTTATATGTGATTATATTATTTTATCAGTTTAAATTATAAGGTATGTCCAAAGCCAGAGTCAAAATCGAGCATCAAAATAAAGAGATTTCGCTTGCTCTCTTCTCGAGACCTGTTCAAACAAGCTCGATCTCCGGAGGAGAGAAAGTGATTGTTTATTTTCTCCGCCTGGTTGTCGTTGGCTTGTATGTATGTGCAAAGTCGAAATGTCACGCGGCGAATTTAACAACAGCCAACGGCAATCAGGACAGGCAGCTTGGAGCGGAGCGCTCCGAGAGCGTGCGCCTCAGTCACGTGACGTTTCATCCACCAATCTAGTTACGGAAATCGGCATGGAGACGTGACGTAAAGGGCTCTGGCCCTATGTAACGCGACAGATTCGAAGGATGCAATTCTATTGGTTGATGGATGAGACGTCACCCTTGAACCGAACGTATAAATTACTATCGCGTGGTAATGAGACCAGATTGTTCGCTCTCTCTCGAAACAGACAACGTGTCGATCGCTCTGAAACGGAAAATTGTAATTATTCGGAAATTCTATCGTAGACATTTGTGGCAATAAACTCTGTTATCGTTATCGAGAAACTCTAGTAAAATACAAAACCGATCCTCCCGTTCCTGACCGTCCATCGCGCGCGCTTAAACATTTTTTGGTCCTTCGAGCCGGATCCGGGTTCCGCGTCCGTGTACGGTCTTTGAGTGCGTGCTTCGGTCAGCTCCAGTGAAACTGCAAGCAATCAAAATGAGTCTCGACATGAATGCGCTCATCATGAGACAGCACGAGTTGTTCACCCGCATATCCAAAGCATCTGAGAACACAAGGAAGCTGGGCAGATCCAACGTTACTCAGGGCATCCTTGAAGCCCGCATCAAAACGTTGGACTCCAGCTGGGCTAAATTCGAAGCCCAACACGAGACTCTCTGTGCGCGATTCTTCACTGAACTCGGTGAGACCGATTACATCACGACGGATCTATATGAAATAACAGAGAATGCTTACGTTGTGCAACGGGGCACCCTGACTGACTGGGCGAATTGTCTGACGCACACGGAGGGAAGCGGCAATGCAGCTACCGCCTCAGTTAGAGAAGCTACTCCGTACAACCTCCTGCCGCGCATCCATCTGCCTCAGTTCTCTGGTGAAATTGAGGACTGGCTCTCTTTTCGAGACCTGTTTCTCTCCGTCGTCAATCGCCATTCCACAACCACCGACGTTGAGAAGCTGCATTATCTTCGAACATCCCTGCAAGGTGAAGAAGCAAAATTAGTGAGAGATTTACCTCTAATGCGCGGCAATTTTGAGCGAGCCTGGGAAACGCTCCGGGAGTTCTACGAGAACCAGAGAGTCTTAGTGCGTTCCAACTTCTCCGCTTTCACGACTCTCGCCAAGATGAAGAGCGAGTCAGCAACTGAGCTGCGACGGATCTTCCACGGCATGACCAACACCGTAAATGCTCAGGAGAGCCTCGGTCGACCGATCGCCACCCACGGCATGGATCTCTTTGTCCACATCGCGGTCGAGCTTCTCGATCAGCAAACTCGGCGCGACTGGGAGAACGTCATCCGGACCTCGTCGGAGCCTCCCGAGTACGACACCTTCCGAACCTTCGTCATCGAGAAGATTCGCTCGCTCGAGGCGCTCACGCCAGTCACGCCCAAAGGTGAGCCCAAGACCAGCCAAGCCAAGGCTAGCGGCACACGATCCGCAAAATCAAACCATGCCAAGACGACCGCTGGATCGGGCAGCTGCGTGGTGTGCAAGGGCTCACACTATCTGATGGGCTGTAGTGACTTTCGAGCGAAAACTCCGAGTGAGAGGAAGACCATCGTCGAGAGCAAGAACCTATGCTCTAACTGCTTAGGCAACCACCCGATTGCCAAGTGCCCGTCGACCAAGACGTGCATCCTCTGCAACACGAAGCACCACTCGCTGCTGCATGATGCCCCCTCCAAACCAGCGATCGCCGAGGCCAGTACGCTCACGGCCGTGCTGCACAGCGACGATCGCAAGGCCATCCTGCTGGCCACCGCACGCCTCTCCATCACCGACCACCACGGAACTCAACAGCCGGTCAGAGCTCTGATTGATCAGGGCTCAGATGTCTCGCTGATCTCCGAGGCGCTGGCGCAACGACTCAGGCTGCAGCGCTCCAAGTCGACCTTCGCCATCTTCGGCATCGGAGGGACTCGTTCCGGCCAGGCTCGAGGAAAGGTCAGTCTGCAGCTAACGTCCAACGTGACTGGAGCAACGGTCACGGCGGTCGCAGTCGTCCTGCCGCACCTGTCGCTCTACCATGGCACAGGCCTGCGACAGATCGACTCTTGGCCACACCTCCTTAACCTTCAACTGGCGGATCCTCAGTTCTCGGCCACGGATCCAGTCGAGCTGCTGCTCGGAGCCGAGGTCTGCTCCGTCATACTCGAGGAGGGCCTTTGAAAGGGCGATCCTGAGGCACCCATTGCCCAGCGTACCATTTTCGGCTGGATCATCTCCGGCGGCGCGACCGCAGCCTCACTGCACGGAGCGTCGTCCTACCACGCCGCTATCGATCACGAGTTCACCAGCCTGGTGCAAAAATTCTGGGAACAGGAGGAGGAGGCCAAGCCGGTCGCCACTCTGACTCCTGCCGAGCAGGAATGCGAGGACCACTTCGTGCGAACGCACGCCCGGCTGCCGTCGGGACGGTACATGGTGCGCCTTCCCTGGTCAGCCCCTCCAACAGATCTCCATGAGACTCGTCGAGCTGCGCTGCACCTCCTCACGTCCATGGAACGGAAGAGAGCCAGGGACCCCAGATTCGGCGAGCTGTACCAGGCCTTCCTGAAAGAATACGAGGACTTGGAGCACATGACGGCGGCAGCCGCTCCTCAACCAGGTGAGCCAGTTGTCTACTTACCTCATCACGGTATCCTCAAGGAGGCGAGCACCTCCACCAAACTCCGCGTTGTCTTTAACGGGTCGCAGCGCGTGTCGACGGGCGAGACACTCAACTCGTTCTTGCATGTGGGTGCGAATCTTGTGCTGTCGCTGGCCGACATTCTGCTCCGATGGCGCCTTCACTTGTTCGCGATGATAGCCGATATCGAAAAGATGTACAACAAAATACGGATCGTCAGTATTAGGTATACAGGAATTCCCAGTAAGCGCGAGTCATAAGCTCGCGTTGATTACGTCCCTGCCCTTTGTACACACCGCCCGTCGCTACTACCGATTGAATGATTTAGTGAGGTCTTCGGACTGGTGCGCGGCAATGCGTCGGCATTGCCGATGTTGCCGGGAAGATGACCAAACTTGATCATTTAGAGGAAGTAAAAGTCGTAACAAGGGTCAGGTGCTGGTACATCCCGCTGACCGCAATTATCAGCGCATCGTGTGGCGCCCGACCCCGACGAGCCAGGTGCTAGACTATCTCACAAACACAGTAACGTACGGCATGGCCAGTTCGCCGTTCCTTGCCATAAGATCCATCAAGCAACTGGCCGAAGACGAGCAAGCCCGATACCCGGAGGCCGCAGTGGCTCTTCTAGACGACTGCTACGTGGACGATGTCGTCACTGGTGCCTCAACTCTCCGCGGCGCGATCGTCCTCCAGACGCAGCTTCGCGAGTTATGCATGGCGGGCGGATTCCCGCTCCGTAAGTGGGCCGCCAATAACGAGGACGTGCTCGACGGGATTCCTCTCGCGCACCGATTGCACCAACCGTCACACGAGTGGGAGCACGAGAGCCACTCCACGCTCGGCTTGCGATGGTTCACGGGCACCGACAGCTTCGCGTTCCAGATCAAGTCTCGCGTCGTCGCCACGTTCACCAAACGAACCGCACTAGCTGAAACCGCTCGATTGTTCGACCCGCTCGGGTGGCTCGCCCCGGTCGTAGTGCGCGCGAAAATCCTCATGCAATCTGCATAGATGCAAAGACTCGAATGGGACACTCCACTTCCACCAGCCGACGCGCGCGTTTGGCAGGAGCTCATCGCCGAGCTTCCCATCCTCGAGGCTGTGCGAATCCCCCGCTGGATCGGCTTCGGAGCGAACGACACCCAGTTCGAATTCCACGGATTCGCCGACGCGTCGGAGCGCGGCTTCGCGGTCGTCGTCTATCTCCTCGTGATCACCGCGTCCGGAGACATTCAAGTGCACTTGCTCGTAGCCAAAACTAGAGTCGCTCCGCTAAAACAAGTGACACTGCCGCGTCTCGAACTCTCGGCCGCCGACCTCCTCACGGATACCGCGCAACACGCTCAGGACACGTTGAGGCTGCCTGACTCGGAAACTCACTTATGATCGGACTCCATGGTGACCCTCCACTGGATTTGTGGCCATCCATCGCGATGGAAGACGTACGTCGCGAACCGCGTATCCAACATCCAACGGCGCCTCCCGGAAGCCCAATGGCACCACGTACCGGGGAGTGAGAATCCTGCCGATTGTGCCTCGCGCGGCATTTCTCCTCGCGAACTTCTTGACCATCCACTGTGGTGGAGCGGCCCTGAGTGGCTCAAACTTCCCAAGTCCTTCTGGCCGACCGAGCCCAACAAGGACTTCAACGAGGACACCGGGGAGCAGCGGGCGTCCTGCAGCACCGCCATCATGGAAGTGACCGAGCCTGAGTTGCTGCGGCGCTTCTCTGGGCTGCAGCGCCTTCTTCGAGTGACCGCCTGGTGCCTTCGCTGGCGCCGTCCTCAGAAAACGGCACTCACTCCCGAGGAAGTCACTCGCGCTCTTCACGTCTGGCTCCGCACCGTTCAACACTGCCACTACAACACCGAGATCACCACACTCAAGGCGACTCAGCCTGTTCATCATCGCAGTCGGCTCGCCCGGCTGAATCCCTTCCTCGACGCTCACGGGATTCTCCGAGTCGGAGGCCGCCTAAAACACTCCATACTTACCTACGACGAACGCCACCCTGCAATCATCCCAGCGACGTCCTGGCTCACGCGCCTCATTGTGCACTCCTGTCATCGGCGAACACTGCACGGCGGGGTGCAACTCACCCTGGGGACCGTCCGTCAGCAGTATTGGATACCGCAAGGACGAGCCGTGGTAAAACAATTGCTGCATCGATGTGTCACATGTGCTCGCTGGCGGGCGGCAGCCACCAATGGGCAATCTCCCCGAGGCCCGAGTTACACCGGCGCGGCCCTTCCTCCGAACTGGGCTCGATTATGCTGGACCTATCGTGCTTCGCACCACAAAGGGTCGAGGGCACAAGGCACATAAGGCGTTCATCGCCGTCTTCGTTTACATGAGCACCAGAGCCGTGCACTTTTAGAAGTCGCGTCGGATTATTCCTCCGACGCTTTCCTTGCCGCATTTCGCCGATTCACCTCACGCCGCGGCATGTGCAGCGACGTATACAGTGACTGCGGCACCAATTTTGTGGGAGCCGACCGCCAACTCCGAGACCTCTTCCGGGCCTCTACCTCCGACGGCCGTCGCATCGCGCACATCACCCTAGGACAGGGCACACGCTGGCACTTCAATCCTCCCTCCGCCCCTCACTTTGGAGGGCTATGGGAAGCCGCCGTGAAATCGGCAAAACACCACGTTCGGCGAGTAATTGGCGAGGCTACACTAACGTTCGAAGAAATGTCCACCTTCCTCGCTCAGGTGGAAGCCTGCCTAAATTCACGCCCACTGCAAGCAATGTCCGACGATCCTGACGACTTCACGGCACTAACTCCGGGCCACTTTCTCATCGGGAGCTCGCTCATTGCCATCCCGGAACCGGCCCTCGACGATACAGCTGTCACTCGGCTCGATCGGTGGCAACACGTGCAGCTCATGCGAGACCACTTTTGGCAGCGATGGGCTCGCGAGTATGTGCAGAGCCTTGCATCGCGACCAAAGTGGTGGAAGGCGAGCCCTGCGCCGGAAATCGGGGCCTTATGCCTAATCAAAAGCGAGACTGCACCACCAACGAGATGGCCCTTGGCGCGCATGACCTCGTTGCACCCGGGCGACGACGACATCGTCCGCGTGATCACCGTCCGGACGGCGACGACCGAGCTCAAGCGGCCACTCACAAAAATTGTGTTACTTCCCGGAACAACCGCGGAAAATCAAACTATCATTCACGAGTGAGCACCACGAATGCTCACAACGCGTTGCTAATTGTGTATTCTGTTCACAGAACGAATCTTGTCACCTGTTTTACTCTAATCTAGCGCTGATCCAGCATAGATCAACACTCGGCCATGAATGACCACTGCGCATACTCGGCCGCGCATTCCCACCACGTGCTTCGACCGCGGCTTCGATCATCGAGGCACGTCGACCGCAAGTCATCCTGACAAGACATCCAGGGCCATCTCGCGGAGTCAATCGGCACTACTTGCCGAGGCGGGCGGGATGTCCAAAGCCAGAGTCAAAATCGAGCATCAAAATAAAGAGATTTCGCTTGCTCTCTTCTCGAGACCTGTTCAAACAAGCTCGATCTCCGGAGGAGAGAAAGTGATTGTTTATTTTCTCCGCCTGGTTGTCGTTGGCTTGTATGTATGTGCAAAGTCGAAATGTCACGCTGCGAATTTAACAACAGCCAACGGCAATCAGGACAGGCAGCTTGGCGCGGAGCGCTCCGAGAGCGTGCGCCTCAGTCACGTGACGCTTCATCCACCAATCTAGCTACGGAAATCGGCATGGAGACGTGACGTAAAGGGCTCCGGCCCTATGTAACGCGACAGATTCGAAGGATGCAATTCTATTGGTTGATGGATGAGACGTCACCCTTGAACCGAACGTATAAATTACTGTCGCGTGGTAATGAGACCAGATTGTTCGCTCTCTCTCGAAACAGACAACGTGTCGATCGCTCTGAAACGGAAAATTGTAATTATTCGGAAATTCTATCGTAGACATTTGTGGCAATAAACTCTGTTATCGTTATCGAGAAACTCTAGTAAAATACAAAACCGATCCTCCCGTTCCTGACCGTCCATCGCGCGCGCTTAAACAAGGTATGTTTGCAAAATAATTTAAAAAATTTATGTTTTATATATGGGGCATTCCACGCCAAATCGGACACCATTCGGCTTTTGCATCTCCGATTTTTTTGCAAATTTTTTATGTTTTAGTATTGGTTGAAAGAGGCCTTCATGATTTTTTTCAAATTTTTTTGTCAAACCGTTTTCAAAATATCGATTTTTGAAAAATTACTTTTTGAAGATTTACTTTTTTTTTTTAACGCCCATAACTTTACGAAAAATGGGCCAAATGGGACGTTTTTTTTTTGAAAATTTGTCTTTTTAAACACACTTTTGATAAAAAATATCAAAAAAAAATTTCAAACTGTATTTTTATAAAATTTTCAAATTTTTAACACAAATTGTTGATTTACAAAAAACACGTACTGATCGATTTTCTCCAAAATTTTTTGTAAAAAACTATCATCGATTCCACAAATTTTAAGCCTAAATTTATAATGGGATAATGACGGGATCTTTTTTTTTTCGATTTTTTAATTTTTATCTTTTATTTATCCGTGCTGAAAAATATCTGAAAAGAAAAAATAATTTACACAGAAACTACTATTAATAATTATCTGCGACATAGTGATTACTAAATAGTTTACAAATTGATTTTAGGAAAAAATACAGTTGAATTAAAGCGTTTATTATGCTTGATAAATTTTTTTTTATTAAGGAGCGTTTATTCGATCATTTGTTTATTAAATGATAAAGATATGTTTTTTTTAAATAAATAACAATGACTGTTGTCGATAAGCCTGAAAAAAAGATTTATATATATTTTTCAGCACGGATCTATTTTTTTTCGATTTTTTAATTTCCATCTTTTATTTATCCGCAACAGTCGTTGCGGCTTATCGGCAACAGTCATTGTTATTTATTAAAAAAAACATATATCTTTAACATTTAATAAACAAATGATTGAATAAACGCTACTTAATAAAAAAAATTTATCAAGCATAATAAACGCTTTAATTCAACTGTATTTTTTCCTGAAATCAATTTGTAAACTATTTAGTAATCACTATGTCTCAGATAATTATTAATAGTAGTTCCTGTGTAAATTATTTTTTCTTTTCAGATATTTTTCAGCACGGATAAATAAAAAATGGAAATTAAAAAATCGAAAAAAATAGATCCCGTCATTATCCCATTATAAATTTAGGCTTAAAATTTGTGGAATCAATAATAGTTTTTTACAAAAAATTTTGGAGAAAATCGATCAGTACGTGTTTTTTGTAAATCAACAATTTGTGTTAAAAATTTGAAAATCTTATAGAAATACAGTTTGAAATTTTTTTTTGATATTTTTTATCAAAAGTGTGTTTAAAAAGACAAATTTTCAAAAAAAAAACGTCCCATTTGGCCCATTTTTCGTAAAGTTATGGGCGTTAAAAAAAAAAGTAAATCTTCAAAAAGTAATTTTTCAAAAAACGGTATTTTGAAAACGGTTTGACAAAAAAATTTGAAAAAAATCATGAAGGTTTTTTTCAACCAATACTAAAACATAAAAAATTTGCAAAAAAATCGGAGATGCAAAAGCTGAATGGTGTCCGATTTGGCGTGGAATGCCCCATATACATATATACATTAATCTTATATATTTACCTATTATTAATTAATTTTGCATGGTACTTTTTTAATGGAATATTTATAATAAATTCTAAATATGGTGTCGAAATTAACAATTATTATCAAATTGGCAGACCCAGCAAACGAAAAAAGATTGAAAAGAATTAAAGCGGGATTGCCAGGAATTCAATTAAGGACTTTCCGAATTCCATTTTGTCCAAAAAAGGGATTGAAATAGTTTCAATATCATAGAATTCCTTATTTTGGAAAAAATTTGTCTTTTTTGAATCCCATCCAATTCCGACACAAAAACGTAACGAAATGAATACCACTGAATGCCAGGTTAAGGATTGGAAAGTTTCGTCATGAATTCCATTGAATACCATTGATTCCGTTAACGAAATGAATACCATTAAATGCCAAACTAGGAATTAAAAATTTCCGTATTGAATTGCATTGAATTCCGTCTATTCTGACAATAAAATAAATACCATTGAATTCGCGGCGCCGTCGCTCGTCGTCGTTCGCGCGTCGACGGGTCTCTCGGCCGTCGCGCGTCGACGGGTCCCTCGGCCGTTGCGTCGTCGCCGACGCGCGGCGACGCAACGGCGACGGCGACGGCGACGATTCGCTCGCGAGCGTCGCGGGTCCGCACTGGGCCCCCGGCGAGGTAGCGTCGTCGGACGCCACCCCGGACACCTCCGCCGGCTCCGCCACTTCCATGTTCATTGCCATTTAACATGCCAGCTGTAAACATTCGCGAATAACGACGATAAACACGACGCATACGGTTTCCCCGTCGTTCCTCCGGACTCCCCGGAGCTCGGCGCGACTCGCTTACGCGGAGGCCACTTGATTGCACACGATCGTGGACGACGGAAGACGCGCGGTGCGAGCGGCAACGCGGGCTTGCGCGACGAGAGGGTCCGGCTCGCGTTCGCTACGCGGCGCATCGCCAGTATACTTTCGCGCAATTAAGGTTCAACATCGACCTCTATATCTAGGGCAGCTCGGCAGGGTTTCTGCAGCGTTCTCAAGTTCGCTTGTGGCGGACAGTTGACCGCTACAGCCTATAAGTTTTTTGTCAATCAGCCATATTCGGGATAAACTGTGTATAGTTTTATTCTTTGCTCTCTAAATTTTCCTATACCATCTTGAAATCTTTTGCATATTATGATTATATCCTAGCTGTGCAAGATTAGTATGGTATTTACTTCATTCGTGTATACTTATATTTTCGAGAAAAATTTTCTGCGTGTAGGATTGGATGGAATTGAAAATTTCTTTTTTGGATTCTATGAGATTGGATTATCTCATTTCGAATCCCATCTAATTTCATCTAATTCCGCCAAAAAAGGGATTCAAAGGTATTAAAAAATTTTAATATCTTTTAATCCTTTTGCGTTTGCTGGGGAGACTATATTTATTACATATGTTAATGTTTCAAAATTGAGAAAACTGTTTTTAATATAAAAATTAATTGATTTTTTGACCAAAAATCATTTAAGCTTCCCCTTTACAGAGTTAATATTATATTTGATATAATGTCCAACATTGGGTGTAAAAATTAATAATGGACGATTTGAGAACGAAGAAATTTTTATAAGTTCCATACTGACGAGATCTGCTTAAATCCGGCAAAATCGGAAGAGATCTGATTGGATCAGCAACACAACTTTGTAAGCCAAGATTGGTCTTATCTGGTGAAATCAAGATATGTCTGACTAGGTCTGCTCAGATCCGGCAAGATCTGAAGAGATCTGATTGAATCAGCAACACAACTTTGTAAGCCAAAATTGGTCTTATCTGGTGAGATCAAGATATGTCTGACTAGGTCTGCTCAGATTCAGCAAGATCGGAAGAGATCTGATTGGATCAGCAACACAACTTTGTGAGCCAAGATTGGTCTTATCTGGTGAGAGCAAGATATGTCTGGCTAGGTCTGCTCAGATCCGACAGATCTGCTCATACTTCAGGAGATCTGAAGCAGTCAGATAATGTCCGATTAGATCGGAAGAGATCCGATTAGATCTGCGATTCAATATCAAACGGCAGCAATGATCAGATCTGGTAAGATCGGATTATAGTTCAGCATATCTGGCTGCATGTGATCAGATATGGCCATGCAGATCTGGCGAGATAAAATTGTATCCAATCAGATCTGACTTTACTTGAATTTCAGATCTCGTTGTATCTCATTTTATCAAATCAAACATGGTCAGATCTCCTCCATTTTTTCCTGGGATCATATCTAATCGTATATAAATGTATGTAAAGCTAGATATGATGATATGTGAGTACTGCACCCGACATATAACTAGATATAGTATTATATACAACTATATATGCAGTTATATATAATAGATATATTAATGTGACTAATCTGGCGTTATATACAACCAGATATAGCACCATATCTAATCGTATATAAATGTATGTGAAGCCAGATATAATGATATATGAGTAGTGCACCCTACATATAACTAGATATAGCATTATATATAACTATATATGAAGTCATATATAGCCAGATATAGCACTATATCTATATAGATATAGATTCGCAAGTCATCATATATGCTGCAGATATTTAATTCTAAATTTAAAAATTTATTTGAATCGTTTTTATATATATTATCGATATTAAATTCAAAAATTTGTTACATAATATTATATATCAGAGAATGAGTTGATCCGCCAATATTAATTTAAAACAGTAATCTTTATTAGAATCGACGCAATTGGCAATTATCGTAACAATTATATCACGACGTTTCGACCCGGGGGATTGGGTCCTTATCAAGTGTCGGAGTTTTTATCAAGAGACGCAGAGCCGCTAATGCCTGGCAAGTACGTCGTTGAATTCTTCTCCTGCTTTTTCTCCTTTTTCACAGTATATTTTTCCTTGTCGCACGGAAAAAAATGACTTTGCAATAGTAGCTAAATTTCAGTAGCTGAATCAAACTTAGCTGTAAGAGCTACCACCTTAGTATCATGGCTAAACTCTGGCTATTATAGGAAAAAGTCATTAGCTGCAACGTAAAAAATTATTAGCTAAAATAGAAAGCGTAATTTAGCACAAGCAGCTAAAAAGGTTGCAGCCGTACCTAAATACACCTTACCATGTACAGACATTACGACATTTGTCTGTTGTAGCAAAAATTTGTTGCTATAGTAGCTAAGTCCAAATAGCGAATAAATTTAGCTGGGACAGCAACAGCATTAGCCGTCCCTAGAATAAGGACACATCTTAGCTGTCACAGCTAAATTTTAGCTCCTGCTGCTAATCCTTTTTTCCGTGCGCCGACCGACATGCGTGCTCGTTTCTTTCAGCCACGTGGCTTCGAAATTTAACTCATATTTTCTAAGCCACTGTGGTCACTGAATGCTTCTGCACTATATCCATGTTAATCCTCGTCGCCAAACTGTTATGTCTTTCGCTTGGTAGAAACTGAATAATCACTCTTTTAGTAATTATAATGTATATTTAATGCTGTCCTTATATACACGTTACCACGATCTTTTTGCGGCAGGGAAGTGGCGAGGGGCGCAGCGCTCTCCGCGCACCACGTCATCGATCACGTATCGATCACGTATCGATGCCCAGTACGTGCTGCCCTCGGCAGCCAAGCGCGTATTCGACATACGTCTCATTTAAATTGTTAATAACTAAAAAATAAAAATAAATAGTTATTGCATTTATTGCTTGATCAGCTGGAAAAAATTATGTATGGGCTACAAAAGTTATAATAGTATGTTTAAAGCCAAAAGAAGAACAAAAATTAAAAGATTTCATGTCTTTATTAAAAACAATCAATTTTTGTGGCTAACGTTACTTAATAATATTTATTGCAATAATAAAATTTCCTTCGTCGAATCAGGGAAGTGGCGACGGTAATCTTTTACAACTCGTAATAAATACTGTTTTTAATCTTTGTTTCTAGTAATTAATTTACTGTAATTCTCTATTAAGTTAACGCCTTTTTCCGCTGTATCGTTAACAACTTTTAATTTGGGTACAATTTGAAAACCTTTTTTAAAAGTGTCGTTTTCTGACCAGGTTGACGGATCAGTCTGCATAAAATCCCGACTAATATTAAATCTGTCGAAAAAATCAGCTGTTTTCGCAGTTACGAAATGTTCAATATCTTTTTCTAGCACTTCAGGAATATTGTGTGCTTTTATAACTACGCACTTAACACTTTCATTTATCGATATTTTTTCTGGATTTATAGCTTCAATCATCTACTTTTTCGTATCTGTGGATACTTTCTGATCAAAGAACGCAAGCGTAACAGCTTCAGGACTTAAGGGGATCCTGCAGCCGTATAATTTACCGACAATATCGTTCATAGATGGATCTTAATTGGCTTTATAGAATTGCAAAAATCTTTTATAGAATTAAAGTCCGCACAAAAATTTAGGGAGGCAAACGCGATTTTATATCAAAAATACCAAAAAATTAAAAATACTTACTTATTTGGGCACATACAGCTGTCCTGACGACAATATTTGCTTAAAACAAAAATTCTGCAGTTTATACATACATAATGTTTATCATCCTCCCTTGGGAAAACATGTAGGAATAATATCGTGTAAGTAGAAGTAAGATTCAATGCGTACAAAAAAAGATCCATCTACGAATTATTTTAGTAATGCAAATACGGATGCAGAATGACAAGAAGAGCAGCAACAGTAGTTGCCGGATCTTGCGAGAGACGGCGAGCAATCGAAACAAAGACAGATGTCATTTCGTTAGACAAAAACAGATATAGGAAAAACAAAATTAGAAATGTTGATATTATTGACATCGAGGAAGTTTGCCTGTCACTGCAGGATCCCCTTAAGTATAAATTTTATTAGTATGTAACGTCCCAGCGAGAAATGACCTATCGAATCGACGTCTAATTGACGTCGAAAACGTATATCGAAAAGTAATTGAAATATTCATCGATTTCGATTGATTTATGGCACAACTTTCGATGACTTTTCGACTCAGAATAAATCGATTTCGACTCAATATTGATTATTATTTCCTCACTGCAGATATGAGCCGATTCACCGTCTCCGATTAACATGATCCTTCGATTAAACTCTTCGACTCTTTTTAAGGGGGGAAGATTCATAGACTTGCAAGTTGCGAGGAGAAGACGGATGAATTGATGAGGGGGATTATTAAAAAATGGGAGAATATTTCTTGGAGATTAAGGAAAGATTTCCTCAATGTATTTGACTAAATAAGAGGCTTTACTACAGTACAATCCGCAATTAAATATTACATGGTTAATATTTTGCATTGGGTTGCCGCAAGGGCAGCGTTCGGCTGATGACAAAGAACGAGACGTCTGTCGTAGCGTAGACATAAAGTAAAGCATACATAGAAAAACGTAAGACGTAAAAGACTGTAAAATATATAGCTTTTCGCGACTTACGTTATTCTCTACCTTATTTTAGTCTATTAACAGCCTTCCGAAGTTCCGATCACGGACTTATATCCAATTGCAGCACTGCTGTTTGGCGCCGCGTCGGCCAAAGTAAAACTTTTTTACTTTCTGTTTTTAATATTTATTTTTAATTATTTAATTTTTTTATTTAATTTAATTATGTTTAAAAAGTAACGGCAAACACGGCAGGTTTGTCTAGAATTCTTAGATAGATAAGCGACAGAAAGAGAGTTTCTTTGAAATCAATGTTGTCTTTATTATGTGTAGTTATCTTTACAAAAAAAGAAAATATGTTGACGTGAAAAAAATTGAGAGTAACTAAAAAGTTTTTACATTAGTTGAAATAAAAGCAAACCAAATCAGTAATCTGTCCTAAAGATAGAATAAAAAATAAATAAACTGAAATAAAAAAACCAGATCTTACCGGACGGAATTAAGATGGCTGGATTACTGATTGAAAATGTGAGTCCGAATGTTTACTGAAACGTAATACCGACTATGAAAAAAAAGAAGAAAGAAAAATGAAGAGAAGAAGGCCTCTGCATTAATGTCTATAAGATCGGTTCTTGGACTAGAATTTAAAGCCAGAGCCATAAGAATGAAAGTAATTCTCAGATCTCAAGACGAATATAAACTCTATCAGAGGCATTTGTACTTTTTTGAATAATGTCTGTCTTTAAATATGGCGTCCCAATGAGAATCTCTTAAGGGCCCCGCTCGCTGGACCGGACTCCTTGCCTCGAACCTCCCTCTCGGACGCTAGCTGCCGCAGCTCTCCCTTTCCTGGCGGTGAGCTGAGACCTGGTGATCCGACTCTCGCTCGCTTGGTCTCCAGAACACGCGCCGCAATCCGTCAAAAAAGTAGTAACGGACTCGACACGTTCGAAGAAACGCAAACAAGTGCGGCCGTGACACCTAACGACTCGTTATGGAATGAGGAAGTAGGCGGGGGCTCTTTGGGAGTAGCGACTCGCGCGTCGCGCTATCTAATGTGAAACGATCGAGCGTTGTAAAACGCGAAAAGAAAGAAAGAAAGAGCGCAAATCTGAACAAATTATTTAATTTTTAATAAGTCCAATTATTAATATTTATTTTTATAATTGAACTTATTTTTTATTTTGATAAATATAAATACAAATATTTTATTGTATTAATATTTAATATTAATAATTTAATTAGTTGCTTAATTTAACTTCTTGTTTAATAACTGAGCGGATGTAGTACTGAAAATGAATCTATTATATAATATTTTAATTTTCAAAATTGTCAAATTACAAACAGGAATTTTGTTGTGACTTTTACAGTTATAAAGTAACTATTTAATGGAAATGGAAGCCTAAAAAAATTAATATTGTAACGCAATTATTATAATGCTCAAATCATAAAATATTTACATTATCCATGTCTGCCAATACAATATAATTTTTTATTCATATTGCATTTTGTATAATAGCAATGTTAATATATATTTGACAGGCAAATCAAAATAGTTTCGAATCGATATCGTAATAATGAAATACCGATGTCTTAACAGAAAATACATAATTTGCCTGTTTACAGTCTGGCGCGATGAATGTATGTCACAAATAATCTCTTCTTTTAAAAAATGTCATATAGCACAAACATTGAAATAAACTCCAAATTTCGAGCATTATTTCAATATGATGTAATATCGATGATTTCGACGTCAATTAGACGTCGATTCGATAAGTCATTTCTCGCTGGGGCGTTAGTCACAAAAAATTGATTGTTTTTAATAAAAACATGAAATCTTTTAATTTCTGTTCTTTTGGCTCTAAACATACTATTATAACTTTTGTAGCTCATACATAATTTTTTTTAGCTGATCAAGCAATAAATGCAATAACTATTTATTTTTATTTTTTTGTTATTAACAATTTATCTAATTGTTTAAATGAGACGTATAAGTTCTCAAACGATGCAGAAAAGCAAGATACACATATTAAAAAAAGAAAAGTGCTTTAGGGCTTTTAGGCCGAATTTTTGTGGAAAATATGCTTTAAAAACCAATGTTAATGGAATAAACAGTTTAATACAAGAGAACTCAAATGTTTAAAAATCCGGGGGCACAGGTTTCCGTTATCCGATCTCGGCATGTTATGTTGCTGAAATATTAAAATATTCGGAAATGGTGCAGAAATATTTCATTAACATTTCATTTGTAACTATGCATCTGAAATATTTCAGAAATGTACCTGCATCATGTTTTTTATATTATTGCATTAACAATATTTCTGAAATCTTTCAAAAAGTTTACAATATTTATAAGTTTCTCTAATATTGCAAAAAATGTAGCAGATGCAATATTTCAGAAATATTTCTGAAACATTATAAAAGTAATATTACGTTTGCATTGCACGAATAATATTTCTGTAACATATCAAACGCAACATTGCATTTAAAATATTTCTAAAAAAGAGTGATCACAAATGTATATAGGCAAATGGCCCCATTTTTTTCGCATTCGATTTTGGTTATAAAATAGGTACCAAACAAAAAGTCTCGTCAATCTGATTACAGATATGTAGTCTCAAAGTGTACCTATTTACCGTTCTAAAGATATCAGGCTCAAAAAATTCAAAAACCAATAAATGGTGCCTGTTATGAACGTTCTCGGTAATGTCAATCTCGGGGTAGGATATCGGGTCAGTACAGAGGGAATAATCTTTATTGTCCTTTCGAGGAGACTGATAGCTTTCGTGGTCTCTGCGCTACTGGTTTCGCCGGGCGAGCGCTCCCCCCCTCTAGCTTGCGTCTTTTGTTTACACGCGCGATGCCCCGATGTTTACACGCGCATTTCTTCTATTTTTCCAGGACAGCGCCACTGGCTAATAAATTGAAAATTATGCGGGAAATGAGCTTTTTACAACACCTCCACGGAAAGTTCGACTTTCCATGCCTGTAGAGAGGGGCGAAAGAGGCCAATTTCACGCCAGGGCGGCATAACGGGCGGAAAGTAATCACTTTCCTCCCTAGGGAGGAAAGTATAACAACTCGTGTGATTTGCCGCCCTCGCCTTCGGCTCGGCAGCCGAATGCGTTTGACTAGCCAGTGGCGCCATTTATTGGTTTTGGAATTTTTGGATCTTGATATCTTTGGAACGGTAAATAGGTACTCTCTGAGACTAACATATCTGTAATCAGTTTGACGAGACCTTTCGTTTGATATGTACTTTATGACCAAAATCAAATGCGAAAAAAATGGGGCCGATTTTGTGATCACTCTTTCTGAAAGATTGCGTAGGTAATGAAAAATTGAATTGCAGGCAGTGAATTTCTACAATTTTGCAGATGCAATGGTTTAGAAACATTTCTGAAACATGATAAAACTATTATTACGTTTACATTGCACACGTTATATTTTTGAATGTTTCACATACAACATTGCATTTGTAATATTTCCGAAAAGTTGCTGACAGATTTTAGAACTTATAAAAAATTTAATTTATTATTATATAATATTGCATTTTATTGCATTTTTTCTTTTATTAAAAATTTTCTGATATTCCAAATTTTGTCATATGGCATTTTTAATATAAAATATAAAATATTTAATAATATTTAATATAAAATAATATTCGACGCTGACTGGCAAAAAAGATTTATTCGTATATCTGTATTGTTAATATTGTTATGCGATAGCTTTATGCTTACCAAAATAAGCAAGGATAAGAAAGAAAGAAGCGTCAGAGTCAGAGGATCACCACTCCCCTGTTTGATTCGCCGGTATACTATATATATATAGTACTTTATTCGATTCGGCCTTCCGGCCTAAAATCCGGGACTTGGTTTACACTTCGTTACTTAACATTCACTCCTCCATCCATACCTTTTTTCTTTCTCCTAATCTCTCTCATTCTTCCTAATTCTTTCATACATTTTACACTCTCTAACTTTCCTTCCTCTCCCAAAAAATCCCTCACTCTAATCCTACTCTCTCTATCTACATGTGTCATTATATGTTCAATCGTTCCTTCCTCTTCTTCACAAATCTGACATTTTCTTCTTTCCTCCGCCGCCCAAAATCTGTTTCTTTCCTGTTGTGCCGTTACTGGGAGTTCCGGCACAGGATTCGGAGATTTCGGGTCGGAGAATAAAGCTCGTCGCAATGTGTAAAATAATCAGTTGAATATATTTGATTTGCCCAAAGTTACAATAGTGCCCTTTATTTCAAATCCCGATACTCGCGTAATAGTCAACGATTTATAATTATTGGAGTCGCGACAGTATGTTTTCAGACGCACGTCTCCGCTTCGATGTTAATTAGCGACTGCCCGCCGATCGTCGGATTCCGCGGTATTCATCCGCTTGCTGTTGCTAACTCGGGGGCTCCCGAGTTAGCGCTAGCCCTACGCGGTCAGCGTTTTTGATCGTGTCGCATTGCATCGGATGATCGGTCGTCCGATGCAATCGTCAGTCTTTTCGGCGGATGTGGATTTTACGTTTGTCGCTAGGGTCGGATTTCGTATCGGAGGCACTTGGTGTTGCCAAGTGCATTAATTACTCTCTACATCGTTGTGCGCTCACAACATTCCTTCCCCCGCGGAAAAAGAAAAACTGAGATCTTCGAAGTTTTTCGTTATTTATTTGTTTGGGTTTTTCTTTTTCTTGAGAGGTTACAATCTAAGTTTCTTATATGCTAATATACACGCTGTGGTTTCCCCCTTTAACTTCTTAATGATTCCCTTTTTTCTTTATTACATAAAGTATAATGCTTATTACTACTCTCGCGTACATTTATTGAAGTCGCTTTCTTTTAATTCTACGATTATATTCTCTAATGGCGTGTAAGTAAAATGTTATTTGTTATATATGTTAAATGGTTTGTCTTTGTCTGTCGTGAGGTCGGTTAGGAAAACGGTTATAATAATAATTTCCTTAGCTATTCTTTCCTTTATTTGTATCTCTAGTTTTCGATAAACGCTTTTAGCCGGTTGGCGTGGACGCGTAACGTTTTTCGTCCTTTTTTAATTATATAATTTATGTCATTAATTTTTTCTATTACTGTGTATGGTCCTATCCAATGTGCTTCTAGTTTCTTTGATCTTCCTCGTCGAACCGTTTCGTCATATAACAATACTTGATCTCCTGCTTTAAATGTTTCGATATTCGTCTTTTTATCGTACTGTTGTTTTGCCTTAATTTTTTCATGTTTAGTGTTTTCTCTTGCTATTTCGTTTGTGGCGCGTATTCTTTCTCGAAGTTCTTGCGCGTAATTGTCGTAGGTATATGTTAGTTTTGGCGGTTTCGTTAGCGCTGTCGGTAATGAAGCTTGATGGCCGTAAACTAATTCGAACGGTGTAAATCCTGTCGTGGTGTGGGGAGTTGTGTTATATGTAAACATCGCATAGGGTAGCCATTCATCCCAGTTCGTCTGGTCTTCATTTATGTAGTGTCTCAAATATTCGGCTAATGTGCGGTGTGACCGCTCTAATGCTCCGTTACTTTCTGGGTGATAAGCTGTCGTTTGTATTTTTTCTATTTTTAGTAATTTGCACACGTTTTTGAACATTTCGCTAGTAAAGTTTGTACCTTGATCCGTGAGTACTTTTTCCGGTATTCCGTGTTCTAACACGATTTTGGTAACAAAAGCTTTTGCGACTGTCGCTGCTTCTTGATTTTCTACGGGAATTGCTTTACTAAATTTCGTCAGGCTATCTTGGAAGGTCAAAATATATTTATTTCTGTTATCCGTGGTAGTTAATGGTCCTACAATGTCAAGGGCGCATTTTTCGAATGGTCTTTGTGGAGTATCCGTAATTGATAAAGGCATCTTTGTTTTTCTGCTCAATTTATTCTTTTGGCAGTATTCACATTTATTTATATAATCTTCGACATCCTTAGTAATTCCATTCCAATTGTGCGTTAATCGGATTCGATTTAAAGTTCTTGTGACTCCTTGGTGTCCTCCCATAGGTAGGTCGTGATATTCTTTTAATATCTGTAGTTTATCTTCTTCCGAGTATTTACTCGGTATTTCCTCTTGCTGTACTTTATTTATTTGTACGTCTTCCACTATCGGGTTTCGACTCAATGCGTCAGCGTTTGCATTCATTTTGCCTGCCTTGTGGACGATCTCGTAATCGTACTCCTCCAGCTTGAGTCTCCATCTAATTAATCTCGAGCCGGGGTCTTTTACGTTAAATAACCATATTAATGGTCTATGATCCGTAATTATTTTAAATTTCGTTCCGTACACGTAAGGTCTGAAATGTTTTACGGCCCATACGATTGCCAACAATTCTTTTTCTGTCGTATTATAATTTTGCTCTGCCTTATTTAATACTCTACTGGCATATGCTATCGGTCTGTCTTGTCCTACTGTTCCTTGCGATAGCACGGCTCCGATTGCATAGTCAGATGCGTCTGTAGTTACTAAAAACTCTTGAGTAAAATCGGGGTAATTTAATATGGGTGCCGTAGTTAGCTTTTCCTTTAATGTTTCGAAAGCTATTTGTTGTTCGGCTGTCCAAATAAATTTTTCACCCTTTCTCAATAATTTTGTTAAAGGTTTTGCAATCTTGGAAAAATTGTCGATAAATTTTCGATAATATCCAGCAAGTCCTAGAAAAGTTTGAACGTCTTTTGCTCGTTTCGGAGTTTTACACTTTATTACTGCTTGTATGTTGTTAGGGTCTGGTAGTATTCCGTTTTCTGAAATAATATGCCCTAAATATAATACTTCTTTGCGCAAGAATTCGCATTTATCCGGTTGAAGTTTGAAACGATATTTTCGTAATCGTTGTAGTACTTCAATTAGGCGCCGGTTATGTTCGGCCAAGGTTGCTCCGTATATTATGATGTCGTCGAGATAAACGAGGCATTTGATACCTTCTAAACCCATTAGTGCTGCTATTATAGCTCGCTGAAAAGTTCTTGGTGCGTTTTTTAATCCGAACGGCATTCGGTTAAATTCGTAGTGTCCATTGGGTGTTGAGAATGCTGTCTTCTTTTTATCTTTTTCCTGCATCGGTATCTGATGGTAGCCGGATGCGAGATCTAATGTAGTAAAATATTTCGCCTTTCCTAATTTGTCATGTATTTCTGCAATATTAGGCAATGGAAATGAGTCTCCGATTGTAAGAAAATTTAACTTGCGGAAATCTATTACGATTCGAAATTTTATTTTACCTGAGGCGTCCGGTTTTTTTGGTACCACTAGTATTGGAGAATTCCACGGGCTCGTACTAGGGCGGATAATTCCGTCTTCGAGCATCTTGTTAATTTGTCGGTTTATTTCCTCTTTGTGTTTCTCTGGCAGGCGATAAGGCCGGACATTCACCGGCGCGCTATCAGCACGCGTCGGGATCTCATGTTTCACCGCTGGGGTACACGTGAGTTTGTCGTTCTCTAAATGGAATACGTCACTAAAATTCTCGCATATTTGCTCTAACGATTTTCTTTCTTCGTCATTTAAATGTTCCCTTCTTAATTTACGACGTACTTCTTCGCATCTTTTTTTGATGGATTCGAGCTCTTCGGTCGGCTGTAACGTGAGTATGTCTGCCGTGTCGGTCACCGGTGCCTCTTCTAGAGTTACATGCGGCGTGACAATTTCTACGGGCTTTTCTGTAACGTTTACTATGCTCACCGGGCAGATAAAGTCTATCGGTTTTACCATGCAGTTGCCGATAAATACTCCCGGAATTACCTCTTCGCTCCGTACGATACCTACTTTATTTGTGTTGGTTATCGCGGATATTATGGTTTCGCTACGCGGTGGTAAGGTAAACTTTCGGTACGGCTGCAGTTTAAATGTCGCGGTGCCGATTTTTAACCGATTTTCAGCGTGATTGGGTATGGCTTGATGTTTTTTCAGGAAATCGATTCCTAGAATGCCTTCGTAGTCCATCGGGAAATCGTCTTGTACTACGTACATTGTATGTCGTATCGTTTTTTTGCCTATTAGTATAGATGCTCTTATCTTCCCGAGGGTGTAAATTTGGTGTCCCGTTACGCCGGTCAGTGCTATTTTCTTATCTCGTATTTTAGTTGTGTCCTTTAGTTTACCTAATTTTATGAAGGTGACGGCGGCTCCGGAGTCTAGCAAAAAATTTAATTTTCCCTTAGTTGCTTCTAGCATCGGGAGGGTGACGAGGTCTAGTTTATTTTTATCTGTCTTACCTGTCACTTGAGCTACTCCGTACTCGATCGCGCGTCGCGTTTTATGTTTTCTCTGTCTCTCTTGTTTGACACTACCGCTGCTGCGGCTGCTGCTGCTGTCGCTATTTGCCGTTTCCTCTTCTGACTCTGGGGTCCTATTTCCTCGATTCTTTTCGGCCGCATTTATTTGGTTTCTTCCCCGCGGCTTATATTTATATGGGCGGGTCCGTCCTTTCTCGGGTAGTCCGTTAAGCGTCCAACAATCTTCCTGTTTATGCCCTACCTTTTTGCAATGATTGCAATACTTTTCGACGGTATTTATTCCGCGGGGCTTTTCTGCTTTTGGCAACGAGAATCTATTAGCGGGTCGGCTCATACGGCAATCTCGCCCATAATGGCCTGTTTTTCCACATTTGTGGCACTGTATCGCCTCATTCCCCGGATATCGCGCGTTTTCCGTGTTAAAGTTAGTATGGCGTATTTTTTGTCCATTCCGCGGGGAGGGGTCCTTTACTTTTTCCTCGGCGCTGGCGCCGGTTATTGCTTCCTGCAACGTTCGGTATCGCTGCGCTCTGACTATCATTTTAATGTCCTCGTGCAACCCTATTTGAAAATTATGCAGTGCTTGCATCTTAATGCTGTCGAGGATCGCTTTCTGCTGCTCCTGCGAGTGCCCTTGGCCTTCCTCCATGGCCTCGTACAATTCTCGCGCTAGCTTTTCGACTCGGCGCCCGAATTCTTGAGCGCTTTCTCCCGGTTTTTGTTTCAGGGAGTTAAACTCTAGCTGCAGATGAGTCATGCCGCGTTTTCCGAGATATTCCGTTTCTAGCTCGCGTTTTAACTGCTCGAAATCGCGAATATCGCGCGTGTCGAAGTCCGTCATGGCCTTTCCTTTGAACTTCGTACATAATATGGCCTCTAGAAGCATCGATTCGTCCGCGGGGTGTATGTTTTTTATCGCGTAAGTACTCGCGCTTATAAATTCGCGGACGCGCTCCCGGGATTCGCCGTTTATCTCGGGAATCATGTTTCGGGCTTCCTTTAAGCTAAGGAACCCGATATTGTGTCCCGGTTGGTTTCGAACGTCGTCATTCGTTCGCCCGTAGGTAACGTCCAGAGGTCCTTGGCTACGTACGCGGCGACCTATTTCGCTAGGACGATCGTAAATTGTGGCTTCTACCCTGCTTACGCGGTCCTGTACCTCGCGTACTGCGCGAAGGAGTTCGACAGAACGATCGAATTCCGTGGCCTCTGCACGGTTTAAGCGGTCCTGTATGTCGCGCAACATGTTCAGCATGTCGGTGATCACGGCGCCCTGTGCCGCGAGGTCCGCGTGTGTCGGCTCGGGGGCTCGATTTTGGTCGATGTCGGGCGATCGCCCGTTAACCGAGGGTCGGAGTCGCGCTATTTCCGTGTCGACCTGCTCGGGTGTCCTCGGCATATTTTGAGTCTCGTCGCGGGGTATATTGTCCTGAGTCGCTCTTTCTTGCTGGCTCATAATGTCCTCCGCGGAATCCCAGTCAGATTCGACTATACTGCTGTCGGGTGACGAGAGGAAGTATGCGCTGCTATCTGTACTGCCTGCGCCGTCTAGGTGTGCGTTTGCTTGTGTCGGGGTCAGTTTACCTTAGCCGTTATTATTTTCGCGCGTTAAACTTGCGTCTACTTCGTCGAACGAAAATTCGCGCTCTATTACAACGTTCGGGTGCAATTCTAGTATTGGCGAGTCGTCGTCTGACAATCGCGAGTCTAAATTCTGTCGCACGCGGTCTAACGCTTCGCTAACGGTACGTCTATTTACGCGTACGGGGCTTCGCGAGCTATATTCAATCGCGCGCCGCGCTGTCTCGCTGTGTAAGAACGATTCGTTTCGGACGGGACGGGACGGAGTGATTTCGCCGTCTGACATTAAGTTTTGCTATCGGCGTACACAATCCGTATCGCATCGCTCGCGAAGTTTTACATTCGGCGCTCGCAATAATAGATTGGAACGGACTTACAGTAACGCCGTGTAACACATCGGGTCTGTTTTCCGTTGATTCGTGTCCTGCAGGACTGCCTGGCTGCTTCGCCTCGTCCCCTGCTTCGCTGCTTCGGGCTGGCGAATCCGTGCGGTAGGTCGGGGCCTTCTCCGGTGTCGCTGATAGCTGCTACCGGGTGCTTCCTTCTTCTGGAACGGGCCGCGACCGGGTGCTTCCTTCCTCTGGAGCGGACTGCTACCGGGTGCTTCCTTCCTCTGGAGCGGGCTGATTACACCACTTTCACTTGTTCGCTCTTTTCTTTCAGGCGAATACTCGTGACGGAAACACACGTGACGGGGACGTTCTCCGATTGCCGAAATCCCACCGCTGCCACCAATTGTTGTGCCGTTACTGGGAGTTCCGGCACAGGATTCGGAGATTTCGGGTCGGAGAATAAAGCTCGTCGCAATGTGTAAAATAATCAGTTGAATATATTTGATTTGCCCAAAGTTACAATAGTGCCCTTTATTTCAAATCCCGATACTCGCGTAATAGTCAACGATTTATAATTATTGGAGTCGCGACAGTATGTTTTCAGACGCACGTCTCCGCTTCGATGTTAATTAGCGACTGCCCGCCGATCGTCGGATTCCGCGGTATTCATCCGCTTGCTGTTGCTAACTCGGGGGCTCCCGAGTTAGCGCTAGCCCTACGCGGTCAGCGTTTTTGATCGTGTCGCATTGCATCGGATGATCGGTCGTCCGATGCAATCGTCAGTCTTTTCGGCGGATGTGGATTTTACGTTTGTCGCTAGGGTCGGATTTCGTATCGGAGGCACTTGGTGTTGCCAAGTGCATTAATTACTCTCTACATCGTTGTGCGCTCACAACATTCCTCTTCGTTTCCACACCTCCATCTCGCAATCAACTTTTGGCTCCCTTTGTACCCTACTTCTCTCAAATACTTTGGCCCCTCCTGCGTCATTATATCTTTATATCTGCCGTTGTATCTCGTGCTTCCTATCTTACTATCCATCCATTGCCCCAGTTTCTCTCTCTCTCTCTGTCCTATTATCTGACTAATATCCGCCCCACTATCCCTCAGTACTTTTATCCCTTCCGAACTAAATCCATTTTGCCTGTAAAACAACTCTCTCTCCTCCCTCACCATGCCCTTTTGTCCCTCTTTCTTTTTTTCTTTCACGCATTGTTGTGTAATGATAATCTGATTCGTGTGTCGCCGAGTATAAAGAATGACAAGCACGTAATTCGCAAGGATGACAGGAACGTAGAACGCAAGGATGAGAGGCGCGCAGAGCAAGAATGTCTAGCGCGCAGATCGCAGGAAATCAGGAACGTAGAACGCAAGGATGAATGGCGCGCTGAGCAAGGATGTCTAGCGCGCAGGTCGCAGGAAATCAGGAACGTAGAACGCAAGGATGAATGGCGCGCAGATCAAAGATGTCTAGCGCGCAGGTCGCAGGAAATCAGGAACGTAGAACGCAAGGATGAATGGCGCGCTGAGCAAGGATGTCTAGCGCGCAGGTCGCAGGAAATCAGGAACGTAAAACGCAAGGATGAATGGCGCGCAGATCAAAGATGTCTAGCGCGCAGATGATCTCGTTGAGCTGAGCGGTTATCATGGGATAGCGGTAATCTCAGTCGCGGTGTATCATTCAGTCGCGGGTATCAACAGAGTAACGTAAGTCATCAGTCGCGGTTATCAAAGTAGCGTAAACAACAGTCGCGGTGTATCATACAGTCCACAGAAATCTCCCCGGCAGCCGTGTGCCACGCGGTAAACTCGGGCAGCCGTGTGCCCCGGCAGCCGTGTGCCATGCGGTAAACTCGGGCAGCCGTGTGCCCCGGCAGCTGTGTGCCATGCGGTAAACTCGGGCAGCCGTGTGCCTCGGCAGCCGTGTGCCATGCGGTAAACTCGGGCAGCCGTGTGCCCCGGCAGCCGTGCCACGCGGTAAACTCGCAACATCGTGTTGCCCATCTCCACAACATCGTGCTCGATCGTAGTGTACGATCGAGCTACTCACAACTTTCTCGTAGGTATACGCATGAAATCTTGGTGCAAAAACAGAATAATCGTAAGCGGTGGACAAATGATAATGTAGTAACCGAACACGAAACATTTGGAAGATATAATTAATTTACGTTCATTCGCATATGAAAATACTCGTATTTTTGGTGCACTTCACGTAATGGATGAATTATCGGAATCGCTCGCATAGGAACAATGTCGAAAAGAAACAATGCACGTACACATAAGGAAAATACCGGGTCACCCGACACGAACTTGTACATTGCAATGCGGATATCGTTTCAAGAGTTAAAGCAATGTCGAACATATCACGCGGGCGCGTAACGATAAAATGGCGAGAATGATTGTACAAGCACTGCACGTAATACCGCGGAGATTAAATCAAGAAATGAACAATGTCACAACCGACTACGAACACACGCAAAAGAAAGACTTTGAAAGTGCCCGCACACGAAATGCACATATAACGCGGATGTCAAACCGAACTTTACGTAGTCGCGCGGTAAGATAATGGGGAGAATAGCCACAATGCGTTTCATGAAATACCACGGCAATTGAATCGGGTAATCAAACCTGAAGCCTCTCTCAAGGCAGGAAGCGACGACGTTCAAACTTTCGGGCGTCTCGTTTTCGTATCTTTAGGGAGTGGATAAGCAAGATGTGGAAATGGAAAACGGTGGCGTAAGGACGTCCTGTCCGGCCTCGTCGTTGTCCGCCGCGGCTCCGTCGAAACTCCGCTTTAAACTTGACGATCTCACATGTAAATCCGGGATTTGAACCGCACTATATCCGTAGAAGTTTCCTTCGCGCCGATACACGTATTAAATCCGTCACGCTTGACTCTTACTCTCGGTGTCGTTACAAATTATCTCGTGAGAACGAATATGATCTGATTGAACTCAAGAAGAAGATGAAGATGACGACCAAACAACCGTTGCTAGGGCCGGTGCTTCTCCGTTGCTGCGCTCGCTGACCGTGCGCTCGCTGACCGTCGCGCTGTCTCCGATCACGCTCGCGACGTCTGAGCCGGCTTTACGGCGCATTTCAAATCGTCGCCGATGATTTCGAAACACGCATTCTATTACCAATTTTCTCTCCCCCTCCCTTATAGCTTTTTTCTCAAATCTTACTGCTCTATTTTCCGCAATTGTACTAAGCTTTACTCTCCCTGTTTCCTTATAAACTATATAGTCCGGCGTACAGGAGTCAAGGTTAAGGGTTTACTTTAAATATTTTCTATGCATTCTTTCCAATTCTTCTTTTTCTCTCCATCCCCAAATCTCTGCCCCATACATTACAACCCCAAGCACTAAATATTTAAATAACATCATCCTTCTCCTAAAGTCATCCCTGAACCTCCGTTCCCCCAACCCCCACACCTGCCTCATCACTATATTTGCCTTCTTCTTCACACTCTTAATCTGTCCGCCGTCACTTCCATTCCTCCTCAATTCGTATCCCAAGTACTTGTATTCCCTTACTTCCTCCAATCTCTTTCCTTCCCATTCCCATCCCATCTCCTTTCCTCTGCCTCCTCCTATTCTAAAGCATATAATCTTCGACTTCTCGGTGTTCAACTGCAGTTTTTTTTTTCTTAAATATCTCTCCAGTCTTCTTATCATCTCCTTCATTCCATCCACACTTTTTGCTAGCAACACCAGGTCATCTGCATATGCCAGCGTCCATATTCTTTCTGTTCCAACCCTCATGCCTCCCGCCTGTCCTGTCCTCATCTCTTCCTCCACATCTGCGATCAAAATCGAGAACAGTAGCGGACTCAGAGGGCACCCTTGCCTTACTCCTTTGTCCGTCCAGAACCAGTTAAAGATTTTTCCGCCCACTCTAACTGCATTCTTCGTCCCTTCATAAATTTCCTTGACCCTTTCTATTATACCTTTTCTTATTCCTCTTTTCTCCATTACTTTCCATAATATTTTTCTATCCACTCTATCAAAAGCCGCCTTTAGGTCCACAAAGAACCCATATACCTTTCCCCCTTTCTTCTTCAATTCTCTCTTGACCACGTGCTGTAACACATACACATTGTCCATCGTCCCTCTGCCTTTCCTAAACCCTGCTTGGGTTTCCGGCAGAATTTTCTTCTCTTTTACCTCTTTCCTTACCTTCTCTGCTAATATCCCCGCATAAATCTTGTACGCAGTACATAACAAGGAGACTCCCCTGTAATTTTCCACGTTATTCGGGTCCCCTTTCTTGAAAATTGGGGATATTAGCTCTACTCTCCATTCCTCCGGAAAGCCTTCTCCTTTCCACACCTTTTTCAGGATTTCCTTTAACTTTACCTTTATCCGTCCATCGCTAAACTTCCACGCCTCTCCTGCTATCCCGTCCACCCCTGCCGCTTTTCTCCTCTTTATTTTCTTAATCTGTTCTTTGATTTCTAGATCCTGGATCTCCAGCTCTTCGTCTTCTTCCTTGCTCCTTCTTCCCACCTCCTCTCTCCTGTCCTCTTTACTCCCTCCCAGTAGTTTCATAAAATGTTTTTCCCATTCCTCCATCTTTATATCTTCCTCAATGGGTACTCTTTTCTTCCTTTCCTTGTTTATTATCTTCCATATTTGCTCTTCCGTTTTCGCGTTTCTCACTTCTTCCTCATATTTCTTTAGTCTTTTTTCTTCTTTCCTTCTGCACAACTCCCTAAACTCTCTTCTTAGTCTCACATATTTCTCCTTTTCTTCTTTCCCCATTCTCCATCTTTTGTATGTCCTCTTCAACCCCCTCTTTTTCTTCTTCTTACACTCCTCATCCCACCAATCCTTTTCTCCGATTTTTTTTCTCTTTAGCTTGATCCTTTTTCTTACCACACTTTTTTCTACCGCCTTCTTCAAATTTTCCCATACGTCCTCCACTTCTTTTCCCTTCACCTCTACCTCTTCTGCTATCTCCTTATACTTCTTGATACTTTTCTCGTCCTATTGTACTACTTCCTTTGTCTTCTCTTGAGGCTCCTCCACTAATTTTTCCAATCCTCCCCTTATTTCTACCTCCAAGGGTTGATGATCCGACTCTACCCTTTCTCCGATTGTTAGTTTGATCATCCTATCCCACGCCTCTCGATTCACCACGATGTAGTCCACCACCGATGTTCCTCTTCCTCCGGAATACGTCCATTCTCCTTCCTCATCGCCTCTCATATTACCATTCCCTACCTCCCATCCCCTTTCCTCCAGCATCTCTAAGAATTCCTTTCCCTCCGTATTTATTACCTCGTCCTTGGAGCTTCTCCCTCCTTCCCCCTCATTACCCCCCTCGTAATTCTTACCTTTTTTTTTTTTTTTTTTTTGGCAAGGGAGAAATCTTCGTCGACTGGGATCAACTCGGAGGGCTAAGATGGGAGCAACCAGTCACGGAACTTAGTTCCGATCGGGGAGCGCCCCCTCCCCGCCCGCCGGGCTTTACCCAGCCGCCCCCGTAGGGGAAGACCCCTCACCCCCGGGGTGGGATGGGGGAGTGTGGGATTCCACGCCGCTCGCGCGACGTGGCCTACCCACTAAAACTCCCTTGGGTTGCCCTACCTGTGCTCCCAAGGGGGAGCCACGGGAATCGCTAGCATTACTTCCGCAGCTCCCCCGCACTGTGCCGCACTCTTCCACGACACCCTAATCCTAATTTGCGACGGATGAGTGCAACCAGCTCACCCGCCGCCCCCCCCCCCACGGGTTGCTTGCGCAGCGGACGAATGACACGCCCGATCACTCGCCCGCCCCCGGCACGGGTGAGGGGAGGAGCTGACGTCCTCCCCCCCCGCACCCCCCTCCCCAAGAGGGAGGGGGGCAGGCGGGGACCGTGACCCCGAAAACCGACCCAAGGATCGGTCCGGAGCCCCGACCCCATACCCTCGCCGACGGGGGGGGAGCAGCAGTGGCGAGCCTCCGTAGAGGCTCGCCCGTCGTAATTCTTACCTTCCCCCTCTATTCTTGCATTAAAGTCTCCTCCTATACATAGAATTCCCTCTTCCCTTTCCTCTACCATTTCCTTCAACCCTCTTTGTATAATGCTCTCATTTTTTCCCCATTATATACCGTTATAATTCTCCATATATCCCCTGCTACCCTTAACCTTCTCTCCTGCATTCCATTTACAGATTCTACTTTCTTAATATCTATCTCCTCTATCTCCTTTCTCACACCTGTAATTATACCTCCTTTCGCCCTACCTTTACATTTCTCTCTAATCGCAAATTGACATTTCCATACAAAAATTAAGAATTTTTAACTCGACTTAACTGGCAATATAACGTCTTTTCGATACGAACGTAGAAACACCGTGAGCCAACTTGGCTTGTTGGATTCACACAGCACTTTTTCCGGATCGTATCGAGACATTATTAATTTCGACCAAAGATTTTGGTCCGTTTGATGTAATTTCTAAGTTAAATAGTTTAATTTTTTATTGCGAAAAAAATGTTACCCCAGCCAGGGTTTGAACCTGGAACCTCCCGTATACCGTGCGGGTGTCGTACCAATTCGACCACTGGGGCTGTGGTAACATTCTTATCGCAATAACAACTATGAGATGGAGCACCATTAATAGGTCGAAGGTGTATAATAAACAGAAGTGATAATTTCTTACGTCAGTGTATAGAATAATAATTAAGAATTTTTAACTCGACTTAACTGGCAATATAACGTCTTTTCGATACGAACGTAGAAACACCGTGAGCCAACTTGGTTTGTCGGATTCACACAGCACTTTTTCCGGATCGTATCGAGACATTATTAATTTCGACCAAAGATTTTGGTCCGTTTGATGTAATTTCTAAGTTAAATAGTTTAATTTTTTATTGCGAAAAAAATGTTACCCCAGCCAGGGTTTGAACCTGGAACCTTCCGTATACCGTGCGGGTGTCGTACCAATTCGACCACTGGGGCTGTGGTAACATTCTTATCGCAATAACAACTATGAGATGGAGCACCATTAATAGGTCGAAGGTGTATAATAAACAGAAGTGATAATTTCTTACGCCAGTGTATAGAATAATAATTAAGAATTTTTAACTTGACTTAACTGGCAATATAACTGGCATATATGTCTCGATACGATCCGGAAAAAGTGCTGTGTGAATCCGACAAACCAAGTTGGCTCACGGTGTTTCTACGTTCGTATCGAAAAGACGTTATATTGCCAGTTAAGTCGAGTTAAAAATTCTTAATTATTATTCTATACACTGGCGTAAGAAATTATCACTTCTGTTTATTATACACCTTCGACCTATTAATGGTGCTCCATCTCATAGTTGTTATTGTGATAAGAATGTTACCACAGCCCCAGTGATCGAATTGGTACGACACCCGCACGGTATACGGAAGGTTCCAGGTTCAAACCCTGGCTGGGGTAACATTTTTTCGCAATAAAAAAATTAAACTATCTTAGAAATTACATCAAACGGACCAAAATCTTTGGTCGAAATTAATAATGTCTCGATACGATCCGGAAAAAGTGCTGTGAATCCGACAAACCAAGTTGGCTCACGGTGTTTCTACGTTCGTATCGAAAAGACGTTATATTGCCAGTTAAGTCGAGTTAAAAATTCTTAATTATTATTCTATACACTGGCGTAAGAAATTATCACTTCTGATTTCCATACAAACTTCTTTGGCATATTCCTCTTTATCTTCTCCCATTCCTTCTCTTCTACCCACGTTTCGCATAGACCTATAATATCGAATCCTTCTATGTATTCCCAGAATTCTCTGTCCTTCTTCTTCAGCCACGCCACATTCCAGAATATCACCCTTATTTCTGCGTTTGCATCTCCGTTACCTTTTCTTCCCTTCTTCTTCTTCTTTTTGTCTCCCGTTGTTCCTTGCCCTTCTCCTTCTTCATCTAGGCCGGTTTTTTAAAATTCTCCCTTTTTCTTATTTCCTCTGCCTCCACATTCCACACATACATCTCCTTCTCTATATACATTTTTCTATATCCTACTTTTACCTTCTTTCCTTCTGCTCGTTCTTTTCTTGCCCGTTCTCTCAATTTCTTTTGTACATCCCTTTCCTCTTTCGTCAGGTCATGATCAATGAATATGTTTTCACCGAACAATTTACTCTTCTGTTTAATTATTGCTTCCTTTCCCTCCCAATCCTCCAACTCTACAATTACTGCTTCTTTTCCTTCCCTGCCTACCACTTGAACACTTTTTACATTTTCTTTGATTCCAAATTCCTTTTCCAGAAATACTTTAGTCTCCTTCTTTAAGCTGCTCCTCCCCTTCTTCAGTCCTCTTATGATTATGTTGTTTCTTCTCTCCTTTTTCTCTCTCTCATCCATTATTCTTTTCAATCTTTTAACTTCTTCTCCTATCTCGCTCGTCGACCCCCTCTTATCTCCTTGTTTAAGCTCCTGCAGTCCTTTCCATCCGCCTATCTGTTCCGTCACTTTTTCCGTTATCTCTTCTATCTTTTCCTCTAACCTTCCCTTCCCTCCGTCTCCTTGTCTCTCTAATTATTTTACTCTTTCTTCTAGTTCCTCTATCCTCTTTTCCATTCTTTCTTCCTTGGCCTTCCAGCTCTCCTTTAATTCCCTTATCTCGTTCCTTGTGCCAGTCATCTCTTCTTTTAATTCTCTCATTAATACTATCAACGCTCCCTCTTCACTCTTCCACTCTTCTTTCTCATCTGTATCTCTCCCCTTCTCTCTCATTTCCTTCTCTCCCTGTGGCGATCTTATCATCTTATTGCTCCTTTTGAATATATCCGCTGTCCGTCTCTCTAATTCTTCCCTCTTTCTCTTCTCTTTATACGTAAACTCCGCTATGCTTGTTGAGTTCGCTCTCTCTCTCTCTCTCCTTCAATTGGTTTTCTCTCGGTCCTCTTCTCTCTATATTCTCCTCCTTCTGCATGGTGTACTCCCGAGCCCGCCGCGTTACATGCGGACTCGGCCTTATTCGCTGCCGCTCGCTTGTCTCCCTACTTTATACTGTATATGGGCACGGTTACACCGGGGCATTTAGGCCGTGGCCTATACCTCAAATTCGATCTAAATTATTTAGGCCACCTGTTTACAGCAGCTGTAAACAGGCGGCCTAAATAATTTAGGTCAAATTTGAGGTATAGACCGTCGCCTAAATTCAAGGTGTAAACGTAGCCAATGTCCTCTATGCTCTAAGCCGTATGCCGCATGTACAACGCACGAAATCCCTAACTTATCCCTAGTCTTTCCCCTCTACCCTCTGTCCTAACCTCTGACCTATTCGTATCTTTACCCTTCCGATTAATTCTCACCCTTCGCGTCTTGCCGCTTTCCTCCACCGCCGTTCGCCTCTCCTCTCCCTCTATCCTACACTCCAATTCCACCTATGAACGCAGTCGCTAGCAATATCCTACGTAACGCTCGCTCTCCGCATCCACTCACACACACATCCACTAACCAAGTCCTTGGCCGGTATACTACTTGGGATGGGTGACCGGCTGAGAGAGCGGATTTCTTCGGACAAATGCGCGGCGGCTATTACGCACATGGCTTAATATATTTTTTTTTGTTCCGGTAACAAAATACTTCATTTTTCACAAATCAACAAATAGTTTTTGCGTCAGTAACGAAATTTTGTTTGCTAATACAAAACATTTTTCTCAGTGTAAAATGTATTTGAAATATCTCTGAAGTGTTCCTGCAATATTTCGTAGATATATTTCAGAAATATTTCAGTAATATTACTGAAATATTGCTGAAATTTTTCAGCATTTGAAATAATTGTGCCGATTGAAACATTGCAGAAATGTTGCAGAAACGGTCGTGAAATATTTCTGAAATATTGATGAAAGGTGTAATATATATTTCAAATGAAATTTTGCAGAAATATTTCTGAAATATTACATGCCGAGTGGAGAGCTTTGGCAGAGATTATTTTTTTGCGAATTGGAAACATTCTAGGGGGTGCCGCAAAAAATAAAAAAAAACTTTTTTGTTGAGTAAATAAGGACCACTCTAATACATACATATATATATATATATATAATATATATATATATATAAAGTAACATTCATATATATATATAGATATATATAATATATATATATAATAGATATATATATATATAGTATATAATATATATATATATATATATATATAATATATATATATATATATATATATATATATATATATATATATATATATATATATATATATATATATATATATATATATGAATGTTACTTTCCCCGGTAATCAAAATCACTCTTACCTTACATCAGAGGTGGGAGTCTGTAACTCCTTAATGACAGTTTCAGTATCGTTAGGCAGCTTTTTTACCATATATAATATTTACACAACAATACTGAAACTGTCGTTAAAGAGTTACAGAATCCCGATATAAATCAGCAAATTTTTATATTAAAAAAAAACTTGACGGCGCGTCGACGATCCACCATTACGTTCAATTGACATATCGATTCCTGTGAAAAAGTCTCTTAGGCCGGTATTCATAGTCGAATGTTATATTTAAGACCGTCTTAAGTACGACCTTAAGATGTTATGAACCAATTACAGAGCCGTATTAGCATTTTAAGACATTATTTTAAGACAGTCTTAAAATAAAATCCGACTATGAATACCAGCCTTAATATTTCCGTGAGAAGACATTATTATTTTTGTTAGAATCAGTGGAGGTCGTTTAACCTCGAGGGATCATTATGTAAACATTTTGCCTAACAAGTCTCACAAGAAAAATCCACCTGAGTATAAATTTGTTTTTTAATTTCGTTGATCTTACCTAATAGAGCACCTTTCAAAGTATAACACATTAAGTCCATAGGCTAATATAACGCTTAATAACTTTTAGCAGAAATAGAGCAATTTGGCAAACGGAATCGTATTCAGCGTCCAAAAGACTACCGACAACGACTAGTTTTATTCTTGTGCTCGAAAAAAGTAATTTTTGTTGAAAGTGTCATGAGTGTATCATTTCTTGATTATTAGCTTATGGCAGGGATCGGCAAAAAAAATTTTATTTTTTATTTTTTATCCATGAAATAAGCAATAACACCAACTTAAATATTTGTAGAATCAGCAAATTAGTAATTAGTCACAAAAAATTATTAATTGCCCAAACATTAATATTTAGACAAAAGTAAATTACCCATTATTCAAAAAATGAGTAATTGGTAATTAATAAAAATAAATTTTGTATTACTAAAATAATTAATAGTTCGTCAAATTAAATTACTATTTATTTGGAAATTAATAATTAGTGGAAAATAATTACTAATTTTTTAAATAATAAAATTAGTCTTAGGTAAATTATTAATTATTAAAAAATTATTTAATTTAAAAAGTATTATCTGGTTTAATATAAATAACTTAATTACTACATTTAAACGTGGTTAAAAAAATAATTTTATTAATGTTATATATTTTTTTTTGTCGATTTCTGCTTTATGGACTTTGTGTGTTATGCTAAGGTGATCTATACTTTATAGGTGTTATACTTTAAAAGGTAAAAAACCAATAAAATTGAAAAACAAATTTATACTCAGGTGGACCCTCCTTGTCAGTACTTTAATACCAAAATTTTTTTACATCTACGAAGGAATGTAATTGATTTTGCACCAGATAAATTCATTTAAAATAAAATTATATTATAAAGTTAAAATAATCATTTAGATAATAAAACAGGTAGCGAAAAAAGAAAAGATTGGACGAAAAATCCAGATAAATAAAATTTCGCGCAACATAAGATACTATACATTCGCGTGTGACGAAAACTGAATCAAAACATTCGAAGATTCGAAACGAGCTTACGAGAACAAAAAGCAACAGCCGTTAAGAATTCGTCCATCGTCTGTTTTTGCCTGTCCCGAAAATGCTTGCCCGTCCGGAATTACATGCGATAAAGCACTGCCCGAAGAAGAACGGCCGCCGTAAATGCGTGGCGATAAAAAGAAGCCGTAGGATAGTAAATTAAGAACAATGGTTCGTTAACGCCTTTTGTGCGAATGCACGAAATTAGGTGTCAAATGGTGCGATTCATAATTCCGTGGCGGAATACACAAAAATCATTCATGGTGATTCAATAACGCCGTCACCTTCCCTGAGAGTCGTATCTCTATCGCGGCCTCAAAGAAAGCGTATCGTTTGATTCGATACGCTACGGAATGACGAACAGCGCGACGAAGATCCATCCGGCAAAATCAACGTTCAAACATCCTTAAATGACTTCAGTTGACTTATGAAGTTAGTACACGCTACAAGTAATATTGTAATTGTGATTTTTATATCAGCGTTGTTATTAATTATTTTGTACTCAAGTCTCGTATAGTTATTAATAATACATTATGCTTAAGTCTCGTTTTTTAGTATTCCTTTTTCTTTAGATTATATCTGTAAAATAGACAGAGAAAGAGAAATTTGCTTAAAGCAAATTCTAAAGGACATTCGATGCTGGAAATCATAGAAACGCCGAAATTTAACTATCAATCAACTGTCACACTATAGAATTCACGTAATGATTTTGCTCACTGCCCTGCCCCATTATCTTCTCCAAAATAATTATCTCCCAACCTCCGCGATTCATTCCTGTAGGTGGTCTTTTACGGTTCTCTAATTTCCTCACAGGAAATTCATTGAGAGATAATTTGGGAAAGACACACAATGCACGGTAGCGCATTTGAATCATCGAGATCGACCGACAGTCACACCAATTTCGTGCTGGAACAAAGGAAGAGGAGGAGGAGGAGGAGGAGGAGGAGGAGGAGGGGGGGTTGGAGCACCTAAGGCTGCCTGTTTCCATTGTCGTTTGTGGAAGTAGGAAGTTCATTATACGACCGAACCCGCCGACGGTATTCCTTCGACACGCTCACAATGCGCCGGCGAAGCTACCGAATGGCATCGCGCGCGATGGCTTTCTTCCGCGGGAAAAGGAAGAAAGAAGAAATGGAAACGAAACGCTGAAAGACACTTTCCAGCCAAGTCATCCCAATCACGAGCACGCGGACGAGCAATGCCGCCAATCGCGCGTCGTGATCGTGCACGAATTGAATCGCCATTGCGGTGAAAATTAAACAATCTCGCTGTCGTCTAGACTGCAATTGTCGAACGATTAAAACTCAGCGAAAAGTATATAAGAGATATTAAAATATGTTTCGAGAGAAAGAGAGAGGAATTTTTTACCGAGATGTTGAGATATTAGAGTTATGCGATCTGCGAATCTTATTATGCAAGGATCAAATAAAATACATAGAAATAATTTTTTGTTTCCTCATATAGTAGGAGAGCCGACTGCACAAAACCCTCCCTCATCGAACATATGTCTGAATTTTATTTGAATCGATAGCTTTTTTAGTGGTTAACCCTGTGCCAGGTTTTATATGCCGTGAAACTTGACCGAAGTGTTAAAAAAAAGGCCACTTCCGGTATGATTTTTTGAGATAAAACCCCCTTAAAGAACATACGGCTGAAACTTGTGCCAATCGATTCATTATGTCAAGCACTTTGATAAAAAAATATGCTGCCACCCCCGACTTTAACAGGAACTATGGCAGCAACCCTTAAACGTGACATATTGTCGCACCGTATCTCCCTCACAGAACATACGATTTTTTTTTAAATGTAGCTCGAACATTCCTGAACATAAAAAAACAATGCTACCATCGCTTGACCAAAAATGTTTGTGCCACCCGTAAGTCGCGCAACTTTTGGCTGCCAATTTGTAGCGGGTCAATACTTCCCTCACAGAACATACGGTAATCTCTTGCCATGTATTTAAATTTTAAATAGAAAATAAGACAATCTTCGACGAGAACGGTCTTAAGAACCGACTGTGAATGCCGCCCATACTAGCGCGAAAATTCCCATTGAATATATTTTGTGGCAAAAATAGTTTGTGATAAACAAGCTGCACGTACATTGGTAGAGGTGTGGAATGAAACAAAATAAGTTTATACAACATTCAGGTTTTTTTCATTTATTTTTTTTATTCTTATTTTTTGGTGTTTGAAATCTTAAAACTTGAATTTGACTTAAAAACGTTGAGACAAAAAATTCTTCGCAATATTTACATTAATTCGATGTGGCTAGATTCTACAAGCGAGACCTGCGTCAAATCAGAAGAATGTGGATGGATTGTCGTTAACGATAAGCTTACGCCACTATTCCACGGAGATTCAACTCCATTAAGAGTTGAAAACATATGATATACTTGTAGATGATGATAGACGACGAGGACTATATTGTCGATAATTCCGACTAAAAAAATCCTCGTGATTTATATTTATGTTTTATATATTACTTTTAAGATTTCAAACACAAAAAAGTAAGAATCTATATATATAAAGGAAAATGTCCTGACTGACTCACTGACTCACTGACTCATCAACGCCCAGCCCAAACCCCTGAACCAAATTTTTACCAAAAGTATATGAAATAGGGGTAGAATTTTCCGGGGAGTGCCACTATGTGTATAGTTTTTTGTTACCGATTTGAATAAATAAAAAAAAACGTGAATGTTATATAAACTTATCTTGTTTCATTCCACACCTCTACCAATGTACGCGCAGCTTGTTTATCACAAACTATTTTTGCCACAAAATATTTAATGGGAATTTTCGCACTAGTATGGGCGGTATTCATAGTCGGTTCTTAAGACCGTTCTCGTTGAAGATTGTCTTATTTTCGATTTAAATACATGGCAAGAGATTACCGTATGTTCTGTGAGGGAAGTATTGACCCGCTACAAATTGGCAAAAGTTGCGCGACTTACGGATGGCACAAACATTTTTGGTCAAGCGTTGGCAGTATTGTTTTTTTATGTTCAGGAATGTTTGAGCTATATTAAAAAAAAATAGTATGTTCTGTGAAAAAGGTATGATATGAAAATATGTCACGTTTAAGACCCCTATCAAGTTAGCCCCCCACCACCGCAAAAAAATCCGCACCTATTAAAAAATTTAGTGCTATTTATGTGCTAATTTGTTGCTCTAGTCCGGATTTTGTTGCTCAAACCGTTTAGCAGGAAATCGCGATCGAAATGGGTGGGGCCAGCTTGTCGTCAAGCTAGCCCCCCCCCCCCATAATGAAAAATCTATATAGAGTGCTTAAATCCAAAAAACAAATACACCAGAATTTGTTGCTTTTTTGTTGCTCCAAGATAGCGTGAAAACATTTAAAAACATAACGTTTTTTTAGAAAATACGTATATCCGAATACTTAACAGACAGCACTATATTGACTACATCTTAAACAACGTTATATTTCCAAAATGTTTTCACGCTATCTTAAAGCAACAAAAAAGCAACAAATTCTGGTATAAACGTTTTTTCGATTTAAGCACTCTATATATATTTTTTCGCATGGGGGGGGGGGCCAGCTTGACACAAGTTCTAGCCCCACCACATACTAAAAAACACATATAGAGTGCTGAAATCCAAAAAACAAATACACCAAAATTTGTTGCTTTTTTGTTGCTTTAAGATAGCGTAAACAAATTTTCGAAATATAAGGTTCTGTAAACAATAAACACTAATAAATACTACATCTTCGACCGTCATCTATGACTTCGATGGCTAAAAATTAAGTAAAAGAATTTGTTGCTCGAGTTTTTTTGTTATTTAAATATTCTATGGACCGTGCCCTACCAGAATATGCAACGCATGATTTTGTTGCTCGCCCCTAACTGCAATAAGCATTTCGATCGCGATTTCCTGCTAAACAGTTTGAGCAACAAAATCCGGACTAGAGCAACAAATTAGCACATAAATAGCACTAAATTTTTTAATAGGTGCGGATTTTTTTTGCGATGGTGGGGGGGCTAACTTGATAGGGGTACGTTAAGGGTTGCTGCCATGGTTCCTGTCAAGGTGGGGTAGCAGCATATTTTTTTATCAAAGTGTTTGACATCCTGAATCGATTGGTACAAGTTTCAGCCGTATGTTCTTTAAGGGGGTTTTATCTTAAAAAATCATACCACAAGTGACCTTTTTTTTAACACTTCGGTCAAGTTTCAGGGCATATAAAACTCGGCACAGGGTTAACCACTAAAAAAGCTATTGATTCAAATAAAATTCAGCCGTGTTCGATGAAAGAGGATTTTGTGCAGCCGGCTCTTGGACTAATAGAAAAAACTGTTTTCGTAAAAAAATTTTGTGTTAGTTTTCTGTGTTAATGTGTTCAAAATGTTCTAAAACGTCAAAAAATCACATTTTTACAAAATGTCCGTATGTGTGCATGTGTGCATGTGTGCGTGCGTGCGTGCGTGTGTGTGTGTGTGTGTGTGTGTATACACGGATTTAATGTTTGTCGTTTCTGTAACTTCCGCAAATTTTTAAATATAGTACTAAATTTTTTTAAATCTTGTAAAATATTATTAAAGAAAAGTTGGTATTGAATTTGGCGATATTGGAAAAGAGGTTCCTTCTTTATAAAATTTTGAATTTTTTTAGAAATGTCCGTGGTTGCTCTAACTTCCGCCAATTTTGAGATATCGGGTTGATTTTTTTTTTAATCGATAGAGCATCATTAAAAGAAAGTTGGTGTTGAGTTTAGCTAGGATCGGTGGAGAGATTTTTTTTAAGTGAATTTCTTTGAATTTTTTGAGAAATCTTTGTAATTGTTCTAACTTACGCAAACTTTGAGATATCAGGCTAAACTTTTTTTAATCGATAGAGTATCATTAAAGGAAGGTTGGTATTAAATTTGGCGATGATCGGTAAAGGGGTTCTTTTTTATTTTTGAATTTTATTTGATTTTCGCGCGGCGATTCCATAAATATGCGACGAGAATTCTTCCCTCCCTCGAATTACATGACATATCATATAATCTTTTTCTCTTTGCGATATGATTGAGACTCATTGTCAAAGAAAGTGCAATCCGAAAATATATAATTATTTATCTTTATAATATAATCTCTAAAATTTTTACAAAAGTTATATAAAAATAAAGAAAGTGTGCATTAGGAATTTGTACATTGTTTTATCAACATTTTATTTCGCTCATAAAGCTTCCTCTATGAGGAAGCCAAAATAATAAATACTAATAATTATGCATCAAATAAAATACAAGTTTTCTTATAATCCTCATTTGCGAATTTATTTCGATAAAATGTTTATGAAGTAAAATGTGCAAATTCCTAATTTGCACATTTAAAATGGTGAAGAAGCATTATGCAAAAGAGGGGGTGTAAAAATCGCCATTTTTTGCCCTCAACGGGAACTCCTAAAACATGCTTTGTTACCTTATTTGAGGTTAAAAGAAGAAGGAAATAATACTCTTTTTACCAGAAAATTGCGGGAAATATTTTAGAAGCGATAGGGGAACGGGAGGTAGCCCCGGACATTGTTTAAATTCAAGTATACCACGTATCTATGGCCATTGTTTAAATATTCTAATATCCCCTTCTGCGTATCTCAATATATGCAGTATACTTAAATTTCAATAATGTCCGGGGCTACCCACTGTTCGGGGCTAGCCCCTGTTCCCTTAATAAATGTCTTTGAAGCGTGTGTCAAAATAGCTGTGTTCGAACTTTAATAAGAGATTAAAAATTTTGAAACAAGTACTACATTTCCACTTAATGAATTCTACACCATAAAATTGTATGGAAATGCCTGTACATATAACACGAGCGCATGCGCTATTGCTCATATTCCATTGCTTATCATACGTAAATACACTCATATACATATATCTTTGTCAAAAATGATGCATTTGTCAACACTAATTCTTATTATCCACGCTCAAATGTACACTTTTACCTCTACTTTCCACTCCCATGTATAGACGCGCGCACGCACACGCACGCACACACATACACATACGAGGCACTAAGCTACGTCCTTATCTTACATATGTAACATTTACTTTACACAAATGAACTTTATAACTCTCATTCATGCAATTCAAAACTTTTCATCTCTTATTAAACCGTTCAAACACAGCTATTTTGACACACGCTTCAAAGACATTCATCACCTCTAAAATATTTTCCGCAGTTTCCTAGTAAAAAGAGTATTATTTTTCCTTCTTTTTTCAACCTCAAATAAGGTAACAAAGCATGTTTTAGAGGTTCTCGTTGAGGGCGAAAAATGGCGATTTTTACACCCCCTCCTTTCTAATTTGCACACACTTTGTTAATAGTCTATCTATCGTATACTATAAAAATATATATAAATTAATAGAAATTAGCAGTAAAAAGTTAAGAGCAGATTTTTAAATTAAAACTATACAGGATGGGCCAAAAGTCTGGATACAGTCGAATATCTTGTAAACAATGTATTTTAGAAAAAAATGTTTTAGACAAAATTAATCTATTAAAAATAATAAAACACGAACATCTTGTTACTTTTTTTACCCTATTCATACTGAATTTTAATTTGCGGAGCCATTTGAATATTATTTTAGATAAAAATTGTAGGGTTTAAAAATATTTATTTACTGACCTTATTAGTTTGATCTTAGGTGGCGTCCTTAAAGTCAAGTTAGAATTACTTTAAATTTCTTAATTGAACCCCCTATTTTTTATCGCATATCCTTTGTCGCATAGCTTTCGTCAAGACATTTTTAAGAATTTCCTCAGATATTTCAAAGTTTGTCATAATAGTTTTAATATAAAATATGAAATATATCTGGTAAAGCGTATTCACTTTCCGATGATTTTACCTTGATACTTTTATACGTAAAATAATAAAAGGAAGCGATTAATTAGAAAATAATGTAATGGTTCTGTCAATATTGAAGCAATTAATGATATTAATTTTTACATTTGCAATTTTGCAAAAATTAATGCGTCTACAAAACGCAATAGAATTTTTTTAAATATTTTTTTATTGTTTTTTTTACAACAATCGATTTCTTTCATTATTTTACGTATAAAAGTATGAAGGTAAAGTTATCGAAAAGTGAATACTTTACGAGATATTTCATATTTTATATTAAAAATATCATGAAAAAAATTTAAAATATCTGAGGAAATTCTTAATGAAAATGAGCTTTATTATAGTGTTTTGAAAATGTCTTGACAAAGGCTACAAGAATATGTAATAAAGAATAGGGGGTCCATTTTAAAAAATTCAAAGTGACCTTAACTTGACCTTAAGGATGCCACCTAAAATAAAACTAATAAGATCAGTAAATAAATCTTTTTAAACCTTACAACTTTTGTCTAAAACATTTTTTTCTAAAATGCGTTGTTATTTGCAAGATATTTATCTGTATTCAAACTTTTGGCCCACTCTGTATAATAATATTGATTTTAATTAAATAATTAGTTTGATTTATTATTGATCTATTTTTACATAGATTTTATTAACATTAACTATAATACTGATAAAAAAAATTAAATTTGATCACATTTAGCTAATATTAGTAAAATATTAGTAAAATCGATTATTAAGTTTCCTTTATAAAAAAACGCAGGTAAAAAAGCGGAAGGATCGGTACATCCGATAGGATGTACACTTTCTTTATCGCTTAATAACAACAGGATCGGTGGAACGATCAAAGGGAAGGACTTGAAGTCTTAATATTCGATGATTGACAAATAACAATTAAGCACCTGTTACTTGAGCAACACATGGATCGACCCTCCCCTTTTTTTACCTTCTTTTTCTAATATCCTCATCGATAAGCTTCTTTTTCGTCCTCTCGCGACTCCTCCCACGTTTCGTCGAACGAGTTTCTCCCGATCTTTTACGCGCGAAGATCCGGTAAGAATTTTCGTGTTCCCACACGACCCATACCCATTCGCCGGAATATAACTTTTGACATCTGGAAGTCTCGCGGAGTCTTTGTAAAATTATTATCAAGTCATCAATGAAAACTCTTTTAAAACAAGACTAAGAAATAAGATATTTATTTTAAAATCTAGATAAGTCTGATTATGGAAAACAATAAATTTGATCTATCATAAAACTCTATAAGTTTACATAAATTATATTTTGTAGTTGAACCAATTAAAATAAAGAGATATGGATATAAGCGTTAAATTTACGCATATACTTATCGCAGAAAATAAACTATGTTTCCATTATTTTATGTGCACATTTTCTCGAGGAAACGCAGAAAAAAGATAGAGAAGATAACACGCGTATATGCGTAAAACCTCCCTTTTAAATCAAAGACTATCAAGAGGACACGTGTCATCGGCAGTGGCAAGGGGACGATAGTAAAGGGGACAAGACCCGGGAAAAAAAAATTATATATAATCATATATAATTATATATAAATGATCATATATAATTATATATGAAAATTGGCACGATATAATTTTATCTGATTATATATAAAAATATATAATTCTACAAATTTTTATATAATTTTATATAATTATATATAACTTTATATTAAGGTTTACTTTCAAAGAATTATATATTATTATATAAAATTATATAAAATTATATATAATTTTATATAATTTATAATGAATAAATAAAAAGTGAAATGATTTCTTCCATATATATATTATAACTTGGGACTGCTTGACGTGAGACAGTGCCGTGTCTCTTGATACCGTTTTTATACCATTGTACGTCAAATTTTAAATACGAGAAACGAATCCTATCGAATGCCATCTATTGGATAAATCCGAATTTAAAGTTTATATATGATTATATATAATCATATATAATCTACATGGATAAGTTTAAACGATAAAACTGATTATTTCTATATCTTTGACAGATACAATTATATATAATTATATTAATTTATATATTTTAGGATTTACTTATTCAGAAAAATTCTATATTCATTTATATAAAAATATATTAATATATATAATTATTTAAAATTATATATAATTTTACATGAGAATCAGATATAATTTTATATAATTATATAAAAAAATATATATTTTATGTAATTATATATTTTAATATATATTTATATATAAATATATACTTTAAAATTTTCTGATTTATACAAAATTATATATGCTTATATATAAATATATATAAATATATATACTTATATATAATTATATAAAATTTTACATAATTTTATATAAGAATCTAGATATAATTATATTAAATTATATATAAAAGAAGACTTATTTATATATAATTATACATAATTTTATATGTTTATATATAGTTATATATAATTTTTTTTTTCCCGGGGAGGGAGGAAGCAGACGAGCATAAAATCTGGATAATGTAAAACTGGCGAACAGAGAGACCGCCAGCGCGCGTTTTGCTTTAAGTCACGTGTAAAAATTACAGCGAGATATACGACACCGTTATCAGGATGGGAGCTAATTACCACCCAGAAGCGACGTCCGCGCGTATTTCACGCGGTAATAGTGAATCAGCGTTAGTTGACCTCCTATCGGCGACCATAGAACTCGACCTCGGCGTCGACCTCGTCGATTTATTCGTCCGTAACGAGGTAAAAAAGAGGAATCGCAAGGGGAGAGAAGGGGGAGGAGGTAAATGGAGATTCTCGTATGGCCGAAGGCCATATTCATAGTCGACCGCGCCGTTCGTCTACCCCTTGTCATCGTCATCGTCGTCGTCGTCGTCGTCGTCGTCATCGTCATCACCGTTGTTGTCATTGTCGTATGTCGTCGTCATTTATCGACGACGACGCGACGCTTCTCGCGATCAAGCCCGATCAAGAAGCCATCGGCGGATGCGTCACTCATGCCGTCTCATCGATTATCCACAAGTCGAATCTTGCCTCCTTTCATCCCGTCTGTCCCGGACGCGAATAGAACGTTTCGACGGATCGGCGATTAGGGATAATCGCGCGCCGAGTGCTATTCGATTTGTTCGAACGCGCAAGTCCCGCGTGAATCGTCGCGCGCGATACCAATCGCGTATTTATCGTTAAATAAAACCTGCGACGGGGATTCTCAATTGTGAACGCGTCGCGCGCCGAGCTCTCTTACATCTGATCGTCTTATTTAATTATCATTCGCGTAAGCAAGCAAACGCACAGCGTCACGTCAGATACAAAGAATATCTCACATTAAGTTACTGATGATTATACTTTTCGACGAATTGCAAGGTAAATATTTAAGTGAGAGTTTAATAGCCCGCCTTTAAAAGTAGAATATCAACCGTAAAATAAAATCGTGGATAAACCATCACATGCCTCGGTGGTCGAATTGGTAAAGACATCTGTCACGGAATGTAGGGAGATCCAGGTTTCAAACCTAGCTGATTATTAGAATCTGTTGAGAAAAGAGCCTAGAAGAGAATCCTCATGTGCATGAGCGATGAAAACAGGCGTTTGTGAACACTTTGATAGCCTTCTTTTCTCTTCTACATATATATGTCAGTCCGCCTTTATACTAAGCGTCACGTAACATATCTTTTCACACGTCTTGTATTCCACATTAAATATCTAATTTTTAAGGAAACTGTATTACTCATTTATCAACCTAACGATAGGTTATGGGCCCAGCACGCTTCCACTGCGCGTAGAAGGTGCTTATAATAAGTAAAAGTGATAAGTAGAGAGAGTCAAAGAGAAACAGATCAGCGAGTACAAACAAGCCCAGGTAGCACAACGTCGTCAATTAGACGTTTTTTTTTACGTATGTATTCGTCAGAACGTACGGTCAGTATGACGTCTACCCGACTAGAAATTTTGATAAGGTATACCTGATTTGTATAAGGACCTAATAAGGTGAGTGACGGGTAATCCTCATCAGGTTACACCTTACAATGTCCTGACAAGAACTAAATAAGGAAGACCTTTGTAAGGTTGTACTGATTAAATCCACATTAGGACTTTTATATGTACCAACCTAGTGTATTATTTAATAAGGTTATGTTGATCGGGTCCTTGTCGGGATTCTTACTTACTTTTCCTAATAAGGTTATGTTGATCAGGTCCCTGTCGGGATTCTTACTTACTTTACCTATTGTGGTTTACCTTAGGTTTTAACGAGGATCATTTAGTTAACCTTACATTCACACACTCAAGAACATACTTACGCGGGCACGCACGCGTACACACATCAAAAATTTTGTGTGTGTGTGTGTGTGTGTGTGTGTGTGTGTCAACTATAAAAATAATAATATAAAACTTATAAAAATAATATGCACAAATAAATATAAATAATGTATAGTAAAAGTTATAAAAGACATATTAAAATATAAAGAGATAAAAAGAATTTTTATATATCCTTTTTACACACACACATACACAAATTGATGTGTGTACGTGTGTGCACACGCGTGTGTGTAAAAAGAATATATAAAAATTCTTATTTTTAAATTATATTTTTATATTTCAATTCCCGTGTAGAAATTTGTTACTCTTTTTAAACTGAATTTGTTTCTTAAGATAATTTTTGAAAAATTATATATTTGCGCTGGTTATGACATATGTAGATTATATATAACACTTATATCAAATTAAGAAGTGGTCTACCACGTAAGGCAGTTGGCTCACGATCCAGAGGTCCCGAGTTCGAATCCCACCAAGGTAAGTTCGTTTTTATGTGTTTTTAAATACGAGAAAATATTTATAATTAATTATAGACTGCATCTTAAGAAACAAATTTAGTTAAAAAATAGTAATAAAATTTCAAAATAAATAATTTTTTAAAAATTTTTATAAGGGAAGGTCCTGATAAGGTCCTGATAAGGTACCTTATCAGGACCTTGCTAGGAATCCTGATAAGGTCCTGATACATGTACTGCGTTACATGACTTATTAGGACCCGATAGTATTACCTCATCGGGACCTGATCAGCAAATGAGGTTAACCTGATCAGGACCATGGGTTAAATTTCTAGTCGGGTAAGTGATACTGACGACCATTTGTCACAGCATAAATGACGTCATCGGATGACGTCAAACTTACATCAGTATATGACGTAAGTTTATAATAATTTTAAAAATGCTTTAAAAATGACATAAATATGAGTCATTTAAAGGCATGTACATGCCGTTATGCTTTTGTGAATTAAGAATTTTAGAAAGACAAAAAAAATACATTTATTATGTATATGTCGTGTGTGCGTACAGCCGCGCGGTCACCCATCTGAGTCAGTACCGGCGCGGATCCCGCGGGGCGCCCAATGGCCTCTCGCTCGCGCAGCGATTTCTCGGGGTCTTCTTAGGCAGCAGTCGGGACGTTAATTCCTCTGCATTCCTCTTTCGCGGTCCGGGGCTGGTGGCCAGCCACCCCAGAGTCCGGTCTGCAGCGGAGGGTAGCAGGTGAGACTCGTTCTGCCCCGGCGCCGGGGCCCTGGTTTCTACGGGTACGCCTGCTGCTGTATCACGCGCTGCACGCGTGTCCTCCTGCGCCCTTTCGTGTTCGGCGACCTGCGAGCTTCGCCAAAATCCGCTTTCGACGATCGATTCCTCGTCTCGATCCTTTCTGCCTACTCCACATCTCGCGATCCTCCGCATGCCATCGGGAAAATCCGTGTCTTGTCTCGGTGAGGTGCCACGTAATAATACAAAAAAAAAGCAAAGAAGGGATCAGAAATCGGAAACGTGATACAATTAGGCCCCTGGAAATTTCGACTCCCTGGACCGTCTTCGGACGCGAAACCCACGCCTTGTGACGGCGGCGGGGACGCTGCCACGATGCAGCAAAACTGCAACGTCACAGTGTATACGCTTTTTACTAAAATTTCTACAACTCAAGAACTAATCAACCAAATCTTAAAGATTTATATATGAAATAGGGGTAGAAAAAACTGAAGAATATAATAGAATTAGAGAAATTGTTAACAATAAAAGAGTTACCAATTTCTGTATAAAAAAATTTGCATGATTGCTCTAATTTCCGCGAATTTTATGGATAGAAGGCAATGGTAAGTTGGTATTGAATTTGGCAAAGATCGGTCAAAGGGTTACCAATTTTTGACTAAAAAGTGTATAAGTTATACATGTAATCTTATATATAGGAGAGACCGGGACTCGTTAGCACAAGAGGCAAGTTGGCAATGCGTTCTGTTTATGTATTTATAGCGAAAGAAATAATGGAAAAGTTATCACAAAACATCTCTTTTATGATATAGGTGCTTCCCCAAAGTTTTATTTAAATCAAACAAGTATTATTATACAATAGAAAAAAAGAAAACTCTAATTCAAGAGGTGGCAAGTAAATTTTCGAGCGTTTCAAAATATCGTATTAATGCTCTTCAGCTTGAGAAGTAAATCAAAGTGACGTATTGTTAGTTAAAAGAAAAGTTTCTGTTACTATACGACATGTCATTTTGAGGAACAACAGTAATTTATTGTAAGAAAATGACTGAAATTAAACGTATCTAGGGATGGGGTATGTTGGCTCATATCAAGGCATGCTTAGCTTGACTTGTTGTTACCGCGCGCGTGAGACCTGTGTGAGCATGTGATTTGCTACCTACAATGCTGATAGAAGCTAGATATATCTCTATATATATAAAAATGAATGTATGTTTGTATGTTTGTCCGCTATGCAAATCTACAGTTTTGAACCGAATCTTAAAATATATGAAATAGGGGTAGAATTTTCCAAGGAAAACTATAGAGTGTATAGTTTTTTGTTACCAATCTTTTTGGGAACCGGTATTCGAAATTTTTCCAATTTTTCGGAAAATAATTGACCGAATTTTAAAAAATTGTACATAAAACAGGGGTAGAATTTTCCGGGGAGTGCTATAAACTGTATAGTTTTTCGTTACCGATCTTTTTTGGAACCGATATCAGAAATTTTTTCAATTTCTCTGGAAATAATTGACCGAGTAGAAAAAGATTGGTTACGACATGTAAATTATATATGAAACATGGGTAGAATTTCCCAGGGAGTGCTATAGAGTGTACCATAAAGTGTATAATTTTTTATTACCGATCTTTTTGGAAACCGGTATCAGAAATTTTTCGAATTTTTCACTGACTCACTGACTCACGGACTCATCAACGCCCAGCCCAAACCCCTGAACCGAATTTTTATCAAACGTATATGAAATAGGGGTAGAATTTTCCGGGGAGTGCCACTATGTGTATAGTTTTTTGTTATATATATATATATATATATATATATATATATATCTTCTCTATATATATAAAAATGAATGTATGTTTGTCCGTTATGCAAATCTACAGTTTTGAACCGAATCTTAAAGAATTATATATGAAATAGGGGTAGAATTTTCCAAGGAGAACTATAGAGTGTATAGTTTTTTGTTACCAATTTTTTGGGGAACCGGTATCCGAAATTTTTCCAATTTTTCGGAAAATAATTGACCGAATCTTAAAGAATTGTATATAAAACAAGGATAGAATTTTCCGGGGAGTGCTATAAACTGTATAGTTTTTCGTTACCGATCTTTTTTGGAACCGATATCAGAAATTTTTTCAATTTTTCTGAAAATAATTGACCGAGTAGAAAAAGATTGCGTGTCTTATTACATATGTCCTCCGGGGCGAAGCCCGGGTAACCAGCTAGTATTTATATTAATATTTTTAAACAATTCAAACAAGGGCTAGCAAACTAGCTAGATCTTTGTGCTAATATAATATATTTTGACAAAAATAAAAATAAAAATAATCATACGTTTTGGCCATAACTGTAGCCTTCTTCAGTGTACAATGACATCGTTGAATAACATAGAAGTCGTTAAATATTAAATTATTACAGTACCCCCTTATCTTATAGTTTTATGTTAAAACATTACAATACCTCCTTATCTTAACATAATTAAGCGCCAATCGCGTCCTTACATGCTATCGTGTATCGTCAGTCGCATACATATCATTGTATCAATCCCAATCCTATCTCGCCGGAGTAGGAAACACCGATCATCGTGTCCACTATTTTTAGCGTCCATAAGTCGATCGAGGAAGGATCCGTCTCTATTGTCCAACACGTTGCGATCAAGGGATAGATAGGCCCGATGCCGAATGTCTTTGCAACCGCCGAAACGCGTGTCGAGGAAAATTTGTTTAGTTGTGGTCGGTCTAATGTCAAATGTATAGGATATGCGATTCGGATCGAGCGTGTAACTCAGAGTGCTCGCGGCGCTGCGTCCGCCGCGCGTTGGTAGCACTGGAGAGCGAGCGGCATGCATGCGTGCGTGCGGGCGTCTCGAGGCACTCCGTACGATAGTCGCCTTACACGACAGTCACGTTCTGTATCTTTCGCAATCGAATAAACGCCTGGATTAAAACTCCTTCTATTGATTTCCAAAAACACAACAAAATGCCCTCGAGCAAACATTATCTACTTATTGTTTAATATTTTTATATTAAAAAAAGCTATATCTAAAATAGTTTACAATTGTTTTTCTGCAACAGCATTTTGCTATTCGATTATTACGAAATAACTTTAAAAGATACAATCTTTATCAAGAAGTACATATCTGTTACCGTTTTGTATTTCTATTACGTTTTTATTAATTTAACATAGATTTTTGTCGCATAGCCAACTTACCCTACTATCAGGGCAAGTTGGCTACAATGCAGCATGTTTGTATTTTACTTATTACAAAGAAACTATCAAGAGACACGGTAGTGTCTCGCGCCAAGTACGCGTGGAGCGAGACGCACCGGACTCTTTTACGCGAACGCACGAGTTGCGAGTACTCGAGATTTTGAGATCTCAATAACGAGTAAACGGATCAAGTTCTAACCCAGTGAACACAGTAATATAGCAGCAATGCAACGGCAATGTAACCGAATATAACAGGTTATACCAAAGTGTTACATGCAACTTACATGTAATTTGCAATTTCCGACTCAGCAATATAACATGTTACATAACGTGTTATTTAACTATTACGTAACAGTTATAATAAGATAATGAGCGTAAAAAAAAATATTTTTTTCGAAATTTTATTACCATTTTATAACTAAATTTGTTTCTTAAGATGCAGTCTATAATTATAAATATTTTTTTGTATTTGAAAAAAACACTTACCTTGGTGGGATTCGAACTCGGGACCTCTGGATCGTGAGCCAACTGCCTTACGTGGTAGACTACTTCTTAATTTGATGTAAGTGTTATATATAGTCTACATATGTCACAATCAGCGTAAATATATAATTTTTCAAAAATCATCTTAAGAAACAAATTCAGTTTAAAAAGAGTATACGTTATTTACCGATACGGATGGATACCCGGATTATATAAATTGATCATATAAATTATAAATATCTTGTAAATTATTAATAATTATTAATTATAAATTATATATTTTGTAAATTATAATTTTTGCCTTAAGGCGAACTAAAAGACCTCTGCACAATATTAAACCTTTCAAACAAAATATATATATTTAAAAACAATTAAAAATTTATGATGAAAAGCGCAGACCATTATTAGCTCTAGCAAAATAAAACAATGCAGGGTTTAAGAGCCCGGGCACATAGAAAAACGTAAGCAGTAAGCAAATCAACAGTCTTATATTGTATGTTATTCCGTTACACCCCATTAATATTACCAGAATATTACTAGTTATACTAACATTGATACAAGCGTGTTACGTAACAATTACACAATTTTTGTTACATAACTGTAACGCCAATAAGATATATAACAGTCATATTACCTGCATATAACAATGTTAAATTGCATGTTACTTCCATGTTATATTGCCGTTATAAAATGTGTTCACTGGGAAGTAGGCATGATCGATAGCGTGGAGTCGGTTTGGGAAGGAGAGTGTACGTGTTTTAATTTTTTTCTTACGTGCCCTACGAGCGGAGATATTGCGACGCAAAGTCCAAATGTGAAAATTTTATTATTAAGATACGTCGTTAAGATACGTTGACGTCTCTAATGCCATTATTTCATTGGCGGAGGAGTCGCGTCCTTTTCACTTTTTCGACACTGGCGGTACTAGTATCGCCAGTTTCGCGCGCACGCGCAGTGCAGAGTGTGCAGACAGTGCGTTCAGCGCGCTGTCACAGTCAGTTAACCTATGGATGTGTGTTTAAGTCAATAACAATTTGATCGAGTTGCATTCTTTGTACACAAAAGAGAAAGATCCCGAAGTAAAGCGTTTGCGTTAAATAGCGGAGATTCTGTCAAATTATGGAATAAGTAGAGTATCTTATAAAATATGTGTTTTTAATAATGGATACTAATTAGAGACGTGTAACAAACGTTACAATTTTTAGGCCAACGCTATCGTGCTAGTAGCTAGTTTCTCCAACGTTCTCAGTCAAGTTTGCCAATCAGAACGTGCTCACTAGCAGGGCCTCTGACATAACCCTTTTTGTTTACAAAGTATGCTTTTCATCCGGGGCCTTCGTTTATACCTGCTTTGCAGGGCATTAAACTTTCTTCGGTAAAAGTCGACAAAGAGCAAAATTCAAAAATTTGTTTGCATTAACGCAACAAAATTTTTTGTTTGGTTTGTTAATAAGAAAAATATTTTATATCACACGTGCGTGGAAAGCGGCCCATTCCGCGCGTGCCATCTGTGCGACAAATAGCCAATTTCCCACGTGAGAAATCTCTCGCGCGTGCGGAATCGGCCATCCGTCGCACAGATGGCGCGTGCACAATAGGCCACTTTCCACGCACTTTGTAATATAAAATAGGGTGTGTAACACGTGCGGGTTGAGAATTGGACACTCGTGCGGGTGATCGCACGAGCCGAAGGCGAGTCCACTCCGCACTCGTGTCCAATTCTCAACTTCCCGCACTTGTTACACAAATAACTATTTCCTAACGCAAGCGTGAAATAGGCCGCTTTTTGCGCTTGTTTTGAGTGAGCAAAACGATTCATTTCTCAATCGATGACGTAAGCGTCAAATGGAGCCATTTCTTAACTAGTGGAGAAATGAAATTGTAAGCATTAAGAAATGGCTTCATTTTATTGATGTCTCATGGTAACCGCGGGTGTTAGCGGCAACTTCACGTTATTTTGCGTCGTGAAGTTACGTTTCATTACGCGTCAATGCACATTTTGCTCGCGTTGTTAATCATGAAGATTTTGAGCAGTGACGAGGATTATTTTACGCCGCCCGAAATTCGCGCGGAGGCTTTTACGGCCCGAAGCAATTTGCTACCGGATTGCAGAGGCCATATGTAGAAAATTTTTTCCACGGAAAAATCGCGACTTGTAATAAAATTACATCGAACTTAAAACCAAACAAGCCAGCACGATCAATATTGGGACCAGTTAATGTGCCAGCGCTTTCCGCAAAACCCTACATTGTTGAAAATCTGTCGGAAAATATTATAGAAATTCCTAATACATCTGCCAAAATAACAGTGCAAATTTCAAATTGTAGCAACTGTAAGATTGAGATTGGGAAGCAATAATTTTAATTGAAAAGATTATACGATTGTGATTGAAACTGCAATTTGTTGTTATTTTAATATAATATAAATAAAATATCATAATTTATGTGAAATTTGTTACTTTTTTATTTCAATAAAAAAATCTATTTTTTAAACAGAAGTGATAATTTCTTACGCCAGTGTATAGAATAATAATTAAGAATTTTTAACTCGACTTAACTGGCAATATAACGTCTTTTCAATATGAACGTGGAAACACCGACTGGCAATATAGTGCCAGTTAAGTCGAGTTAAAAATTCTTAATTATTATTCTATACACTGACGTAAGAAATTATCACTTCTGTTTATTATACACCTTCGACCTATTAATGGTGCTCCATCTCATAGTTGTTATTGCGATAAGAATGTTACCACAGCCCCAGTGGTCGAATTGGTACGACACCCGCACGGTATACGGGAGGTTCCAGGTTCAAACCCTGGCTGGGGTAACATTTTTTTCGCAATAAAAAATTAAACTATTTAACTTAGAAATTACATCAAACGGACCAAAATCTTTGGTCGAAATTAATAATGTCTCGATACGATCCGGAAAAAGTGCTGTGTGAATCCGACAAACCAAGTTGGCTCACGGTGTTTCCACGTTCATATTGAAAAGACGTTATATTGCCAGTTAAGTCGAGTTAAAAATTCTTAATTATTAATCTATTTTTTATTTTTATTTTATTTTTTGTCTTAGTCGGGGGGCTTCGCTCCCCGAACCCCCCACCGGGGCTTCGCCCCGGACCCCATCGGGGGGCCTCGCCCCCCGAACCCCCCATTTGGCGCCTAGAACAAGGCCTATTTCACGCTCTTGTTAGGAAAAATAGTATGTACAACTCGTGGGAAGAGTGGTCAAGTCCAAATGAGTGTGATGGTCGCACTCGCTTCGCTCGTGCGACCAACTTCACACTCATTCCGAATTGACCACTTTTCCCACTCGATGTACAATATACTATTATCACTTTTGAACCTATTGTTTTTTCTCCCACAAACTTCATACAAATTGTGTCCCAGGTCGCAACGCTGGCGTTTACAGCTGCATGAACTTGCTGATGAGGAAAAACAAATGAATTTACAGAAAGATTTTCCATATAAACTATAATTAAATGATATTCAACACAATGTGTATTACATTGCGGCGCACTTTTGTGATACCCATCGATCACCATCAACGTTACTTTTTGGATCACGATCATAAAATATAATTATTAATATCATGTTAAAACATGACATATCATTTTTGCCAAAAACGCGTTATTTTTCAATTTATTTCCAAACTCATCCAATTGGTCTAGGGTTTTAAGTGGCAGATTTACTTTATCTTCAATATCATCAACGTCCTCAGTGAGTGTCCTTATCGAGTTTGTGTCTCCAATTAAGTTAACCTGGTTTTAATAGACGTGAGTTTCGATACAATCGTATTCAGTTTTCGCAGGAGCAATCCTAGAGAGACTATAAAACAAATCAAATTGAATATTCCTTGTTCCATCGCTGCCAGAAATATTGTTGGAGCTTCTGGACTAGCTGCCACCTAGACAACTTTGACTCAGAGAGATGCATTAGTGTCGGGTCTGCCACAGATGTAAGTGTTCGACCGATCAAGAAGTGTCGTAGCCCGACCAGCTTTTGGGAACAAGAACACATTTAATAACCAATACGTGATTAAATGATTAAATTATTAAAGAGGAACGTGACGAAAAGAATGCGAGTCACAGTTCTGTTCCCAGAATGCTGAGACAGCGGCGGAGTCGCGCGGAACAGATACGGAGCAGCAGACGTGCTCCGATCGGGGTCACCGCACTCCTTTCGCCTTAACGAAAATAATATATAAGTCAATAGCGACAGGATCAGAGCAGATCGCTTCTGAAGTTAACCGCGCATCCTTAACGCGTATTGTCTTAAGTACAACTAAAATTCCTTGTAATAAAGTGAGAGCAAAACCTCTTTTACTGTAAAGTACGGAGTGTCTTTTATTAGTGCGTGGATCCTAATTTTTTGGGCGCCTACATCCCGACAAAGTCCCTCCTTTACGGCTACGGGCACAACATTAATTGGTGGCAGCGCACAGTGTGATATTTCGACAATCTAGGGGGACTTAATTCCTATTCCGAAAATAATACGTCTTTTTAAACAATATATTGAGGAAAAATCTTTATAATGACATTTAACCCTCAAACACGGCATTTCTTAGGCTACTCATTAGCATGGCACATCCCTAGTAGAAATGTGGGTAATTATTTAGTAATACGGACCACCCTCCGATGACCTTGACCTTGACATATGTTGTCAAGGTCATCCTCCTGAGTGACCTTCAGAAGTTTTTAGCCGGCGGTCGTCATTCGTTAAAAAGTTATTAACAAAAAAAAGATTCGAAAATACAGCAGCTATTTTGAGTATTGAGAGGCATAAACGACTAATATTACGTTTTTTTTTTTAAAGCAGAGAATACTTCATTTTGCGAAAAAGTCGCTGCTTTACCAACACAACATTTAAAGCAGTAAATTGTTGATAAATTGAAGTCTTTGTTAAAGCAGAGAATACTTTATTTCGCGAGAAAGCGCTGCTTTACCAAAAAAAGAAATTACAGGACAAAATAATAGCATACATATATTATAATAATTATTACTTTATTAATAATTTTTACATGGTTCAAAATTTAAATCCAACATTTCTTTGAAATAGACACTGTAGCTGTAAACTCGACTACGTCGATTTCGCCCAAATTCCTATAAATTTATGAAAAATATTTAATAAATATACATATTTAATATAGTAATCAAAAAATAAAAGTATTACCTCGTGATTTAAATAACGAAACCTATCTTTGACATTTCGTTTTCGCTCACTTGTGTACGCTTCTTTTAAAGTAAATGTCAAAATGTCATGTAAAAATTCTTCAAAAATTGCGTTTAAATACGCAAAATTTACTATGATCATTCGATTAACAATTTACTGCTTTAAATGTTATGTTTTGGTAAAGCAGCGACTTTCTCGCAAAATAAAGTATTCTCTGCTTTAAAAAAAAAACGCAATATTAGTCGTTTATGCCTCTCAATACTCAAAATAGCTGCTATACTTTCGAACTTTTTTTTTGTTAATAACTTTTTAACGAATAACGACCGCCGGCTAAAAACTTCTGAAGGTCACTCAGGAGGGTGACCTTGACAACATATGTCAAGGTCAAGGTCATCGGAGGGTGGTCCGTATTACTAAATAATTACCGAAATGTGCTCAAGGGTATAAAAAAAGGGAAGATACCCATGAGCACAAATGGGACATCTACCCATAGGCATATCCACTTGAGTATCTCCTCATGGGTATTTCTTCATAGGTACCCAATCAGCAAAAAAATGTTTTTAAAAATATTTTTATTATTTTTTAACTTTGTTTCTTAAGATGCAGATGCAGTCTACTATGATTATAAATATTTTCTCGTATCTGAAAAATCTGAAAAAAACACTTACCTTGGTGGGATTCGAACTCGAGACCTCTGGATCGTGAGCCAACTGCCTTACGTGGTAGACTACTTCTTAATTTAATGAAGTGTTATACATATATAGTCTACATATGTTATAACCAGCGCAAATATATAATTTTTCAAAAATCATCTTAAGAAACAAATTCAGTTTAAAAAGAGTAATAAAATTTTGAATTGGATATGTGATATAATATTTCTTAATGTCCGGTGAATGTCAGAAACCAGTGCCGGCTCATTACGAAATTCACCCGGGAATGTCGAATAAATATTAAGAAAATGTTTTTTTAAATTATTATTGCAAGTGAATAAGTAATGTAAAATAAATATTAAATTAATGTCGAATAAATATTAAATAAATGTTTTTTAAAATCATTATTGCAAATAAATGAGGAATGTAAAATAATTATTAAATTAATGTCGAATAAATATTAAATAAATATTTTTTCAAATCATTATTGCAAATAAATGAGTAATGTAAAATAATTATTAAATTAATGTTAAATAAATATTAAATTAATGTTTTTTAAAATTATTATGGCAAATGAATAAGTAATGTAAAATAAATATTAAATTAATATCAAATAAATGTTAAATAAATGTTTTTTTAAATTATTATTGCAAATAAATTATTAATGTAAAAGAAATATTAAATAAACGTTAAATAAACGTTTAATAAATATTGTTTCTAAATCATTACTTCAAATAAATAATTAATGTGAAATAAATATTTAATAAACATTAAATAAATATTATTTTTACAATGGATTGTATAAATGTATAATTAATAAAAAATAAATATTAAAAACACATTTAAAAAACATTGTCTGCTGATTGGGTATCTGCTCATGGGTATCTCCTCATGGGTATGTTCTCACAATACATATAAAAACTCACAGTACATATAAAAAATTAATTTTATTTTGAAAAGAGTTCTTATATTGTATTTATATTAAAAAATATATTAAAAGTATTTATATTGAATCGGAAAAGTATTTATTGAAGTATTATTTAGATTTAAAAAAAAGTTCTCTGTTGTTCTTGGTCACAGTAATTTACAATTCTTATTCATTTTGCTATCTGTGTCGTTTTCTCGCTTCTTTGTAAATGATTTTAGATGTAAGATGTTTATTGATGAAACCTAGTCGCTGATTTAGTTGAGTTTCGGAGACTTTTCCATCCATCCGTTTGAATCTAATTAATTAGCAAAGCTTTTTTAATGGATTGTGATAATTCGTTTTATGTTACTAATTTTCCCAATATATATGAAAAAGATTGATTAGCCTTATCAATAACATTCATTGATCAATTCAGATCATTCAAAATGTCTACTGTAAATTTCTGTTAAAATTAGACAAATGATAATAAATATTTTGTTCACAAAGTGGTTTTTTATGGTGTATTGGATATTATTGATGATATACTATTTCATGCATCTTTGCTAATAAATCATTAATATAGTTCTCATAATCACCAATAACAAACATTAGTAGAAATGTACCTATGGGTACTAAGTTAAAGTACCCAATCCTCATGGGACTAGGCATATTCCCAAGGAACATGGGTATGTCCCCAAGGGACATGAGCATATTTCCAATTCTCATGGGTATGTCCCCAAGGGACATGGACATATTCTCAAGGAACATGGGTATATTCTCTTGGGAACATATATCCTCTTGGGGAAATACCCATGTTCCTTGGGAATATGCCCATGTCCCTTGGGTACATACCCATGAGGATTGGGTACTTTAACTTAGTTCCCATAGGTACATTTCCACCAGGGATGAGTTAACGAAGTTAGCGTAATCCAGAGTTTTCTTGTGTTAGTATCTAATCCACCAATTTTTCTTTTTCTTTTATTTCAATAGTAATTTTTGCAAAACTCTTGCAAAATATAAGCAAATGTAGCATCAAATCTTGCTGTTGATTGTCTATGTTCAGCCCAAATATCGAAAATGGTCTAACGCAAAACTGTGAAAATTCACTCTATAATTGAGGAGAAATGTAAAAATCGCAAACGATCGCAATAAATTTTCAAATTTCTAGATACTTTATATAAGTCCTATTTTAATATAAATTTAATAAAAGTCCTATATAATACCATATAACATACTTAAAAATTAAAGAAATTTAAAAGTGAAAGAATTTTTGTTATATGGTATTATATGGGACTTTTATTAAATTTATATTAAAATAGGACTTATAAGGTATCTAGAAATTTAAAAATTTATTGCGATTGTTTGCGATTTTTATATTTCTTCTCAATTATAGAATGAGTTCACATTTTGCGCCAGACCATTTTCGACATTTGGGCTGAACATAAGCAATTAACATTTGATGCTATATTTTATTCCTCCTATTTTAATATAAATTTAATAAAAGTCCCATATAATACCATATAACAAAAATTCTTTCACTTTTAAATTCCTTTAATTTTTAAGTATATGTTATACGGTATTATATAGGACTTTTATTAAATTTATATTAAAATAAGACTTATATAAAGTATCTAGAAAATTGAAAATTTATTGCGATCGTTTGCGATTTTTACATTTCTCCTCAATTATAGAGTGAATTTTCACAGTTTTGCGTTAGACCATTTTCGATATTTGGGCTGAACATAGACAATCAACAGCAAGATTTGATGCTACATTTGCTTATATTTTGCAAGAGTTTTGCAAAAATTACTATTGAAATAAAAGAAAAAAAAATTGGTGGATTAGATACTAACACAAGAAAACTCTGGATTACGCTAACTTCGCTAACTCATGTGCCATGCTAATGAGTAGCCTAAGAAATGCCGTGTTTGAGGGTTAAATGTCATTATAAAGATTTTTCCTCAATATATTGTTTAAAAAGACGTATTATTTTCGGAATAGGAATTAAGTCCCTCTAGATTGTCGAAATATCACACTGTGCAGCGGTGGGATACGCCAGCACTAGTGAAGCAAAAGAGTGAAAAAACGCTAATCACTATACACAAGAGAAAACCGTGGAAAAAAAACCATGACAAAAATTAAAGAAAAGCGACAGATGACTAAACTGTCAGCAAACTAAATAGATAGTGCAACCCGAGAAGACATTAACCTACCTCAACGCACGAGACAACATCCGGATTGAGCCAACAACACTGAACGAGAACAGCAACGTCAGCAGCCAACACCAACACCGACATTGACATCACATTGCGAGGCGAACAGCGAAACGCGATGCAGATTCTCATCGTACTGTAAGTCGCTAAAAATATTGTAAAACCGCGTGAATGTCGTTAGGCCGAAGTGCGAGTGCACAAAACGTTGCGAATGCGTCTTGGCTACTTAGCGAGTCAGCAGAGCGAGCCATACGCAACAGCCGTGTAAACCCCGCGATAGTAGTAACCGAAGCAATCTCCGACATACGCGAAAACGTACGTCGTAACTTAGCAAATTACTATTCGAGCAAAAGTTCGCCCGAACCTAGCGAGCGTGAATCAATAATTCTCGGCAAGACAACCGATGAGTTAACCGCGAGTCACGAGGAACAAATCCCCGACGCGGAATCCGACATAAGCACGTCCAGTAGAGTATCACACCGCCGTGAATACTCTTTGATATCTTACGATTCGAGCCTGTTTGAACCTCAAGAATATTATACAAGCATGAGTCACTTAAGAGTAAACGACCCGCAAAACGTTTCCGTCGACGAGATCGACAGGGAAATCGACCGCTTACGCGACGAATCAAGCCGGATAAACGCGAGCGCACGAATACCAGGAAATGCGGTAAGCTCTCCAGCCCAACAACCTGACGATGTTAGAGCAATGATACACGATATGATGAACATAATGCACGGTTTGAGATTAGAGATAGATAGCTTGCGCGAAAGGAGGCAACCGTCGAGCCCGCGCGGCGACGAGCCAAACCGACACGATTACTGGTACGATAGACACAATATTGCGTACGGGCGCACTTCAAATTATAACGATGCACCCCCATCGTCAAAGCATCGTCCCCCGGCTACCACCCGCCGGATGCCGCCCGACCGATCCTCCGTCGGGCGAGGACAGGGCGCGGTGCGCCCACATTTTTAAACGTATTCCACAGCACCGTGTGCGCGGGAAACCGCAGCACCGGTACCTTCTTCGCACGGCGCCGACAAGCGCCGGAGGGAGCCGATCTACGCCGAAGGCGAGCGCGCGGCAGCATACCCCCACGCGGCTCGCCCGAAGATCGGCCTCCCTCCCACCGGGCCCGGCGCACCGGGATATATAAGCCGGCGCTCCGGGAAAGAGAGGGACTTCGTCTTCATCCGAGCTCTCCGCTTTTTCCTGACGAAGCCTACCTACTACCTACCGAATCCTAGGGCGACACACCAACGAGGTTCAGGGCTCTGAGTCTCGACCGAGGGCTCTCGGGTGTCCCCGCCTTCCACCACCGCTTCCCTGACGGCACGGCTACGCGGGGTCGAGCGCGCTCGGCCTCGAAACGAGTTCTCTCGCTACCGTTCGCCCCAGGGCCCCAGCATCCTTAATATCGCGTTCCGTCATACCGCGCCGAATGCATCTGCACTACTCTCCGTTGTAAATACCGCGTTCCGAGTGCACATGCACTACTCTCCGTTGTAAATACCGCGCCCTTAATGTCGCGTTCCGTCATACCGCGCCGAGTGCATCTGCACGACTTTCCGTTGTAAATACCGCGTTCCGAGTGCCGTATTGGCAATTGTATGTAACCGTGTCACCGCGCCGAATGCACATGCACTCTATTCCGTTGTAAATACCGCGTGCTAGTACCGTGCTGTAAAAGCCATTGTCTGTACCAGTCGAAATAAACCATATAGTGTGCATCAGAACCTGATTTCTGTCTCTGGGCCTTTCTCTCGAACTCCCGATCCCGGCGAATTAGTCCGCGTTCGAGCCAAAAGACAGGCCGTTAAATGATATTCGAAACCAAGTCGAACATGCAATAGGGTACTTGAGATTAAAAGAAGCTCGAGACATGATCCCCGAATTTGACGGAAATTCAAGCAAACTCCAAGAATTCTTAAGCGCACTATCATACGCGATAAAGAATATTAACCCTCTAGAAGAAGGAACATTATTAGAATCGGTTTTATGCACGAAACTTAAAGGAAGAGCTATGACAGACTTCCAAACGCGAGAAATTCAGAATTTCCAGCAATTAAAGAACGAATTAGAAATTTCTTATCTGAGTAGAAAAAGTACCACGCATCTCCAGTTAGAATTCAACATATTGAAACAAAAACAAGGAGAGAGCGCGCGATTGTTCGGACTCAGAACAGACAAGTTAGCCATGGAATTGTACGACGCAATGATAGAAGGAAGAAACCATGCTCCCGAAAAACGGGCCATACCAGAAACCATACAGCAACAAGCATTGCAAAACTTTCAATTAGGGCTACGAGAAGATATCAAAATACTCGTACAATCTGAACATTACGCTACGCTGCAAGAGGCAATTGCAGGGGCAAACGCAGAAAAAAAAGTTAACGGACCAAGCGGAAATTTCCCGCGTCCAAAAAATAATTACACACATTCTCCACAGGCACGAGATAATAAACCGATGGTACAGTGCCAAAAGTGCGGAAAGAACGGACATTACGGTCGCGATTGCAGGACAAGCCGATACGCGAACCGATTTTCGTTACCAAAGCCAGACAGATATTCCCGCGTAAATACAATTGAAAAATATTGTAAACATTGCAAAAAAGCAGGACACGTACGCGAGAAATGCTGGTTATTACATGGGCGACCTGGCAAAGAACAGGTAAATCAAGCCAAGCAATACAGAGGGCCACAAAAAGGCAATTATAAAGCCATGTATCCGAAAAAGAAAAATTCTAACTTCGCAAAATAGCGATGAAAAAGACGAAGCAAAACAGCGACGACTAGCGATCGAATATCAAGTTTCACACTTAAACAATACGCAGCGATCGCATACAGGGTTAGATCTCGTTATCCTACCAATGAAAGAAACTAAACAAGGTAAAGTGAATCTATTGTTTGATACCGGAGCGGCTATATCACTAGTTAAAGTGAAGCACCTAAAAGGGGAAACGCCTATCGAAACGGAGGAAATAACGCTTACGGGAGTGACCGGACACCAAGTTACAGACTATTGGAAAGGTCAAGGCAACCATTAAACTCAAAGATCACCAAATCCGACACGTTATATACGTAGTTAACGACAATTTCCCAATAGAATATGACGGGATCTTGGGAGTAGACTTCTTGAAGAAGCAACAAGCCACTTGCAATTACAAAAATAAGCAGTTGCAGCACCCTTACAGAAAACTAATACTAAAACCTCGTAGCGAAACAATCATACAGGTTGTCACCGATAAAAATAAGAGAGGTATAATACAAGAAAGCCGAAGAAATCATTCCTGGAGTAATAATAGGAAATAGCTTGGTGGAGCCTGAAAATTTCTTATGCATAAGGCAAGTATTCTAAACACGACCGACGTCCCGGTCGAGATAGCGACACCGCATGTAACCATAGAGGAAATCGAACAATGCGAACCAGAAGAGATATATATTACTCAATTAAATAGCACGGGAGAGAAAATCCCGCAGAGTGAAAAGGTACTGCGCCTATTACGTACCGAACATTTAAATACAAAAGAAAGAAAGGCTATCATGGAAATCTGTAAAGATTTTAGTGATGCCTAGTGTATTTAGACGATATTGTAATATACGGAGCGAGCCTGCAAAAACATAATCGGAGACTCACAAAAGTCTTACGGAGGTTACGAAAAAATAATCTCAAGTTACAACCAGATAAGTGTGAATTTCTGCGGAAAGAGGTAACATATCTTCGTCATATAATTACGGAGAATGGAATTTCGCCAGACCCAGCTAAGCTAGAAACTGTAAAAAATTTTCCGACGCCTACAAAAGTAAAGGACGTACAGGCATTCATAGGATTAGCCGGATACTATAGACGATTTATCGAAGGATTCTCGAAAATCGCCAAATCACTGACTAAGCTAACAAAAAAAGAAAATAAATTTGAATGGAAACAAGAGCAACAGCATGTTTTTAATGTTCTAAAAGAAAAATTAACTACCGCTCCTGTACTAAAGTACCCCGATTTTACATAAAAATTTATTGTAACGACTGATGCTTCCGACTACGCAATCGGAGCAATATTATCGCAAGGAAAGATAGGTCAGGATCAACCGATAGCTTATGCCAATCGCATACTATCGCGAGCGGAACAAAACTATAACACCACCGAGAAGGAATTATTAGCCATAGTATGGGCAGTTAAATATTTTCGACCATATTTATATGGAACCAAGTTTACTATCATAACCGATCATAAATCTCTCGTATGGTTGTTTAACGTAACAGATCCTGGATCACGCCTAATGCGATGGAGATTGAAACTTGAAAAATATGATTGTGTAATTGTACACAAAGCCGGACAAGCTAAAACAGAAACGCTGACACATTAAGTCGGCACGTGGCACATAACTACTGGCAAGGAAGATGAGACCAACGACACCGAACGAAAATATAGCGAGGAAGAAAAACGACGCATATTATATGAGTACCATGACGCGCCCCTAGGAGGACACCAGGGGGTAGAACGAACAATAAATCGAATTCGATTAACACACAATTGGCGAGGTATAACTAAAGATGTAAAAGAATATATAGCAAAATGCGAATTATGTCAAAAAAAGAAATTAACGCGAAGAAATAAAGCGCCTTTGATAGTAACAGATACCGCGAACAAGCCATTCAAGAAATGCGCATTAGATATCGTAGGACCGTTGACAATTACTAATAACGGAAACAGATATATATTAACGTTTCAAGATAATTTGACAAAATTTAGCAAAGCAATTTCGATCCCGATTCAAGAAGCAGCAACAATTGCAAAAATATTCGTTACAAAAATAATATTTGAACACGGAATTCCGGAAAAAGTTCTAACAGATCAAAGAACTAATTTTTTGAGTAAGTTATTTAAAAATACCTGCAAACTATTAAAAATCGCGAAAATACAGACAACGGCCTATCATCCAGAAAGCAATGGCACACTAGAAAGATCTCATTGCACATTAGCAGAGTACCTTCGCCACTATATTAATTCAGAACAGACGGATTGGGACGAGTGGATTCCCTATGCAATGTTTGCATATAATACCACTCCGCACACGGCAACAGGATTTACGCCGTTCAAACTAATATACGGGCATCGGGCGACATTGCCTACCGTCCTATCACAACCTCCAAGGCCTACGTACTCATACGATGACTACGCGCAAGAATTAAGGGAAAGACTACGCGCCACCCAGCAAATTGCAAGAAAGCACCTCAAAGAAGACAAATTAAAAGCAAAGAATAACTACGACAAGAAAACGAGAAACAGCACTTTTAAAGTAGGAGATAAAGTCCTCTTATACGACGAAACTGTTCGTCAGGGACGTTCGAAAAAACTAGACTCATTATGGGTAGGACCCTACACAATTATTGAAAAAAATTCGGATGTTAATATACAATTAAGATGGGGAGAAAAACTCTACACGTCCATATAAACAGATTAAAAGCGTTTATAGAAAATTAAACCGTAGAAGGAAAGAAAAATAAAAGAACATAGGAGGAAATAGAAAAATACGAGACAGCGAAAGTAAATCGCTGAGAGCTTAGTTGCATTCATCGAAAAATATAAATATAACAACATCAGAGAAGCCAAAATAAAACACTAGGAAATGCTTTTTATTACAGAATGCTAATAGCATGGAGCACCTGTACGAAGACCGAACGTGATATCCGTGAATCGTTTGAAGTGAAAACATTCACACACGAGCCGGGTATATACTTCGAAAAAATCGGAGTAATGAACCAAGTCGAGTCAGTATGGAAAATAGTAATCAAACTGGACATCATAGCTATGGACCACCGATACCAACAACTACAAAATTACATGGCACAAACCAAAGCGCTGTGCTATGATAAACCGTTAGAAGAAGACATGAGGCAAACCTGCCAAACCTTGCTTCAAATAACAGAAAAGGATAACGAGCAAGTAACAATGGTATTAAGACGATTGAAAATCGCGTACCAAAACCCAAGGAAAACACGAAGAAGATTAATCAATGGCTTAGGAACGATAGCTAAAACATTATTCGGAACAATGAATGCTGATGATGAAATAATAATAATAAAACACGCCGTGAAAAATCAAATAAAAATATTAAATGCAAATATTGCGCACGTGGATGATATGGAAAAGGTTTTACAAGAAAATGAAGATCGATTTCTAAATATTACAGAAAAGATGAAAGAAACCTTGTTACGCGAAAAAGCCGGGTATGAACACCGAGAAGAACTCGACGAACACTTTCTAATATTGAATGCAATTGTAAATGATTTAACAAATGATATGACAAACATTATAGAATATTTAACTAGTGCGAAAAATGGAATACTAAACATAAGATTAGTTACGATTGAGAATATAATAAATAATTTACGGGAAATAGCTTCGCAGATACCTCAGGGAACACACTTTCCGTTTCAAATAGCACCAGAAAACTGGGCAACGTACTGAGATAGAAAAATTTGTGAAAATTAGCGCATACTGCGACGGCACAAATATATACACCATTATACAATTCCCACTGATCACATACCCAACGTACGAAGTAATAAAAGCGATATCTTTACCTATACATAAAAGCGAAGATATATTTGTATTTGTAGAAATAAATCAACAACTTATAGCGATAGATACCGATAGCCGAACATATTGTACAATCGCGGAAAACAAATTAAATAAATGTATTAAGGATGACAATTCATATGTATGCGAGCGAAACCACCCCGTTCATCACGTAGATAATAATGCGTTATGCGAAGTACAAGCGTAAATACTGCAATGATCTAAATGTGTATCTATAGTTACATATATGTAACTATAGATACACATTTAGATCATTGCAGTATTTGAAGCATACACGCCAACACAACGATATGGAAAGCACTAAGTAATCCGAACTCATGGCTATATTCCACTCAAACTAAACAAGCCATAGAAATAACGTGCAGAAACGAAGCGATGCAAAAAAATAGAAATTGAACGGACAGATCAAATAACGCTAAGAGACAAATGTAAGATAGTAACGCCCGACATGATGGCAAGAACAAACATACGCGAAAGAACGACGTACAGACACACCTGCCCGATTATAACGTAACGTTCAACCATACACAACAGACGAACCAACAACTGGACGTTGCCAAAATGTCAAAATTCCGAAAAATTATACAAAACCTGTCAGAACTTATGGAATTAAACAAACAACTGACGGAAATCGACAGCGATTTAGATAAAAGTGAAATAGATATACATAAATACACTACATACCCGATACTTTCAAGTTTTACGGGAACTATGCTCATAAGTATAGCAATAGCAATAATATATATCATAAAAAAGAATAAAAATAAACCAGAAATACCAATGAATCCAAATCTGAATCCTATGTGTAAACCACGAATTATTCAAGAACATATATATCATACGGCAAGCGGCCGAGAAACACCCGACAATAAAATAAGACCCAAAAGGGACAGCGATACCGCAATATTGTATTAAAAAACGAATGTAAGTTAACAAACTCGATGTAAATTATGTAAGACAAAAACTCATGTAAATCATTCGTTTTCTTTTTTCAAAAGAGGAGGAATGTCGTAGCCCGACCAGCTTTTGGGAACAAGAACACGTTTAATAATCAATACGTGATTAAATGATTAAAGTGTATTTCAGTTTTTCGACTTAACTGGCAAGCGGTTTTTTCGTACAATTCGTAAATGATTAAACTATTAAAGAGGAACGTGACGAAAAGAAAGCGAGTCACAGTTCTGTTCCCAGAATGCTGAGACAGCGGCGGAGTCGCGCGAAACAGATACGGAGCAGCAGACGTGCTCTGATACCGCACTCCTTCCGCCTTAACGAAAATAATATATAAGTCAATAGCTACAGGATCAGAGCAGATCGTTTCTGAAGTTAACCGCGCATCCTTAATGCGTATTGTCCTAAGTACTACTAAAATTCCTTGTAATAAAGTGAAAGCAAAACCTCTTTTACTGTAAAGTACGGAGTGTCTTTTATTAGTACGTGGATCCTAATCCTTTGGGCGCCTACATCCCGACAAAGTCCCTCCTTTACGGCTACGGGCACAACAGAAGTGAGCAGGTGTAATAGGAGTTAAATCTTTGGGTCTGAGGACATTGGAATTAATGGTTGGGAGTTCAACAAAGCTTCAATTTGCGTAAGGAAGGTATAAAACTCTTCAAACGTCAAAATCGAGTTACCTGCTATTCGTCGCAAATGATGTTTTGTGGATTTTACTCTGGCTTCCCATAAGCCACCGAAATGCGGGGAGTGAGCGGGAATAAAATGCCACGTGATACCTATTTCACTGAATGCTCTTTCTATGTTTTTTGCTTCATCTTTCAAGAATTGTGCAAGACTCTTTAGTTCTCTATTAGCACCGACAAAATTGGTTCCGTTATCGGAATATATGTGTGCTGGCTTTCCTCGCCGAGAGAAAAAACGTCTCAGTGCAGCTATAAAAGCCTCGGATATCAGATCGAACACCAACTCCAGATGCACCGCCTTTGTCGCAAAGCAAATAAACAGACATAAAAACGCCTTACTTGTCTTACTACATCTACCCTTTCGATCCTTTATTAAGAAAGGACTGGCGTAATCGACGCCTGTAGCATGGAAAGATGCAGTTAGAGTTACACGAAATTTTGGCAACTCACCCATCGGTGTTTGAATATGTTGTGGGTTATTTCTAAAACATTTAACACAACTACGTACAGTTTTTCTAGCTAAGTTCCTGCCTCCAATCGGCCAAAAACGTTCACGTATAGAGAATAGAAGCAATTGTGGTCCGGCATGAAGTAAATGCTCACTAGTGAAAAGTAATTCAGTAAATTGATGTTCAGAGGATAAGATATAGGATGTTTTTTATCGGTATCAAACTCTGAGTTCTTTAGTCTCCCACCTACGCGTATAAGACCCTTATTGTCAATGAAGGGACTGAGTGAGGCGAGTCTCCCCTTTCTTATTGGCTCACCCGTTTTAAGCTTCTGAATTTCATCCAAAAAGGATTGCGCTTGAGCTAGCTTCGCAAGTATATGTAAAGTTTCTGTTAATTCCGCAACTGTAAGAATACCTAATCTATGTTTATCGCGACGTCTACAATTATCTATGAAGCGTTTGCAATAGGTCACGATACGTATAAGGTGATTTAAATTCGCAGTAAACTTAAAAATAGACAAATCTGTCGAGTTTAGAGTACAAATCGTCCTTTTAACTTCTAATGTGTTGGCTTCGAGTATTGGCATGACTGGCCATTCGCGATCTTCTTTCAATAGAAAACATGGACCATGCCACCAGAGCTTTGATTGCACTAAGAGATCCAAGGACAATCCACGAGACAATAGGTCTGCCGGGTTTTCTTTAGTCGGTACGTATCGCCATTTATTGCAATCTGTTAAATTTTGAATTTCTGCAACACGGTTTGATACAAACACTTACAATCTGTTCAGTTGCATTCGTAAGCAACCAAGAACTATACGAGAATCAGTCCAGCAGGAAATATCATCGAATGATATATTGAAAGATTTTAGAACCTTAGCAATCAAACGCGCGAGTATAAGAGCAGCACAGAGTTCCAGCCTCGGTATCGTTTGCAGCTTAAGTGGAGCTACTCTTGTCTTAGAACATAACAAGTGAACGTTAACATTGCCTTGAGCGTCTACTGATCTAATATAAACACACGCGCCGTATGCCTTTTGTGACGCGTCCATGTAATTGTAACTCCTTATAATCCTTACAAATCACATGTCGCGATATTCTAATTTGTTTCAAATCCTTTAATTGCGTGCAAAAGGATATCCACTTGGAATGTAAATCGTGTGGAAGAGATTCATCCCAGTTAGCTTGTGCAACCATAAATCTTGCAACAACATTTTGGCTATGATAATACACGGACTCAAGAGACCCAGTGGATCAAATATTTGAGCTATTTCGGACAATATATTTCTTTTAGTCACCTTTGTTTGCGTTAAGTCTTTCTGCGAATATATTAGTACATCGTTGTGTGCCTCCCATACTAAGCTATAAAGAGTTTTTGTCAGACCACCGTCTGTGAAGTTAACGTAATTCGGAACTTGATCCTCTACAGGGATATTTTGAAGTATCGTGAGCTCATTAGAAACTCATTTACGATGTCTGAATCCTGCTGATGCTAAAGCACTTGAAATTTTGTGTCCTATGTCTTTCGCCTTTTTTATAGAGTCGGCTCCCAATAAAAGGTCATCGACGTAAAAATCATCGCGGATAATCCTTGCTATTTCGGGGAATTGCTTCGCAATCTTTTCAGCTAATTCCATTAGACATTTAATAACCAGATATGCAGATGCTGCGCCACCGTATATAATAGTGTTTAATTGATATTAGTATTGGACCCAATGGATGTTGACGCCATAGTATTCTTTGCAAGAAACGTTGTTCGGGTGTGACAAGTACCTGCCTAAACATCTTTTCTATGTCTGCTGATATTACATACGTGTGTGTTCTAAATCAAATAATTATTGCTAATAAATCGTCCTGTAACGTAGGACCTACCATTTGGATATCGTTTAAAGAAATATTTGTCAGTGGGCGTTGAAACATTAAAGACAACACGGATTTTTGTTGTTAAGTTTTCGCTACGCAAAACACAATGATGTGGAATATAATAAGCAGCCTCTTGTATTTGAACATCCTTTAGTTCCGTCATGTGTCCTAATTCCTCATATTCTTGCAAGAATGACACGTATTGCTCCTTAATGGTGGGAACCTTACTCAATTTTGCCTCGAGATTAATTAATTGTCTTAGAGCCCTTGAGTAAGACTCGCCTAATACACTCGGATCTTGCTTTAAAGGAATATTAACAACAAATCTACCGTTCTCGTCGCGCCTATATGTTTGAGCAAATAATGATTCACATTCCCTTTCTTCTTGTGAGAGTGGCTTCTGATTGGAACATTCTTTGAGTTCCCAAAACTTCGCGATTTGATTGTGTATATCAACTTGCTTAAGTTACAACGTACTAAATTTGTACTAGGATTTCCTAAGGGCCCTGCTGCTATCCAACCCAATTTCGTTTTTTGCATTGTAAGAAGTTCCTTTCCTACCTTAAATTGCCCAACACAAAGTAAATTCCAAAAACAATCTGCTCCTAGGAGGACGTCTATCTGAGCAGGTATATGAAACAAAGGATCTGCTAACTTAATATTCGGTGGTATTTGCAGTTTCTGTTTGTCAATCGTCATATTTGGTAACGGTCCTGTTATTTCTGGAATAATGAGACATGATATAGCGGATTCATAATCATTGTGATGCGCTCTTATTCTAATATTGCATTTATGTTTTATCTGACATGACAAGTTATTAATAGCTTCTAGATTAATGTGTACCTCACCTTTCTCTAATTGTAGTTTTTCACATAAACTATTAGTAATTAGACTGGATTGTGATCCAGGATCGAGTATTGCACGTGCCTTATGCATCTTACCTTGCTTATCCTTAATAAGTATTAATGCTGTTGATAATATAACGTGACCATTATTTGTCTGATTATGTGAACATAATACTGCTGTATTGGTATTCTCTTCGCTGCTATCTGCGACTTGTGTGGAGGAAGACTTATCGAAATGTATTAATGTGTTGTGTTTGGCAGAACATTTTCTAAATGACCCAGCTTTACAATCTTTAATAAAATGCCCTAACTTCATGCAATTGAGACATAATTTAGCGTTCTTTAAACAATCTACTTTTTTTTAGGTGTAAGCCCTTATGGAAAAATACACTCAACTTTTGGTGTTAACAGTTAAAAAAATACCATAAAAAAACCCTTAAAGTTGGGTGTGATTTTGGACCGCCAATTGAAGGTTAACCATCATTTAAAGGTTAATCTTCTGTTTTAACACGGCGCACTTTGTCTGGTGCCCGGCGAAAGGGCAGGCGGCAAGCACTCCGCGAGGCGGTCACCGCGTAGTGTCGACCACGCCGACCGCGGGCTGAATCTCCTGAGTCACCGCGAACGCGTCTTCCGCGGAGACCGTCTGAGATAGTTAACCTTCATTTAATGGTTAATCCTTAAAAATGACAGTATAAACCCTAAATATAAACCTTCAAATAAAAGTAACAAATATGGCGTCCCAATGAGAAACTCTTAAGAGTTCCGCTTGCTGAATCGGACTCCTCGCCTCGATCCTCCCTCTCGAACGCTAGCTGCCGCAGCTCTCCATTTCCTGGCGGTGAGCTCTCCCTGATGATCCGACTCTCGCTCGGTTGGACTCCAGAACACGCGCCGCAACGATCAATCCGTCAAGAAAGAGGTAACGAACTCGACACGTTCGAAGAAACGCAAGCAAGTGCGGCCATGACACCTAACGTGTGAGAAAGGAGGCAAGAGCTCTTTGAGAGTGGCGACTCGCGCGTCGCGCCATCTAATGTGAAACGATCGGGCGTTGTAAAACGCGAAAAGAATTCGAGCGCAATATCTGAACAAACTATTTAATTTTTAATAAGTCCAATTATTAATATTTATTTTCATAATTAAACTTGTTTTTTATTTTAATAAATGTAAATACAAATATCTTATTGTATTATTATTTAATAATTAATTTATTAATAATTTAAGTTGCTTAATTTAACTTCTTGTTTAATAAATGAGCGGATGTAGCACTAAAAATGTATCTATTATATAATATTTTAATTTTCAAAATTGTCAAATTACAAACAGGAATTTTGTTGTGACTTTTACAGTTATAAAGTAACTATTTAATGGAAATGGAAGCCTAAAGAAATTAATATTGTACCGCAATTATTATAATGCTCAAATCATAAAATATTTACATTATCCATGTCTGCCAATACAATATAATTTTTTATTCATATTGCATTCTATATAATGGCAATGTTATTATATATTTGACAAGCAAATCAAAATAGCTTCGAATCGATATCGAAATGATGAAATATCGATGTCTTAACAGAGAATACATAATTTGCCTGTTTACAGTCTGACGCGATGAATGTGTCACAAATAATCTCTTCTTTTAAAAAATGACAGCACAAACATCGAGATAAGCTTCAAATTTTGAGCATTATTTCGATATGATGTAATATTGATGATTTTGACGTCAATTAGACGTTGATTCGATGGGTCATTTCTCGCTGGATATAGGGCCTATAGTCGAAATTTTTAAATTTTATTGTACCATCTTTCTCTATTAATTAATTTGAATAATTTTTGTTTGAAAAATTCTTTTATTTGCCTAATACTTTTTGAGATATTCAAGGAAAATTTGGTAACTTTTTCAATATTTTGCTTATGATATCTTGATAATTGTTTGCCAGAGGAAAAAGTGGTATAGAGAACTTTTTGACTTGATTTTGTCTTAAGAATATGCTGTTGCAATAACACTCCAATTTTTTTTAAATATTTGTAAACACTCTAAGAAAATGCATACACAAATATTTAAAAAAAAAATTGGAGTATCCTATTGCAACAGCACATTTTTGAAATAAAATTAAGTTAAAAGTCCTCTGTACCACTTTTTTCTCTGACAAACAATCATCAAGATATCACAAGCTAAATATATATTGAAAAAGTTACCAAGTTTTCCTTGAATATCTCAAAAAGTATTATGTATTATATAGAAAGATGGTACAATAAAAATAGGGGTTTTTATTTACAAAATTTGACTTAGGCCCTATTGGGCTCAATACAGGCCCTGGATCCAAAATCCAATAAGATCGTCTATTGGCCCCCTTCAAACCTTTTAACTTTTATCTGAAACACTTTTCCAATAAACCAAGCCGTCAGTTGACATTTAACGAAGATTAACACAATAACATTTAAACAACACCCAACGATAAAGGGATCATGGCGACACTGATTAAATCGACATAGAACATTAAAGGTTAACACTCTGTTAACACCAAACCAACATCCAACGATGAGGATCAATCTCCAACCTACACTTATCATTGAGAATAAACTCCTAATATACACTCATCATTGAGGATTAAACCCACAATTTACCTAAACCTTAATGGTCAACACTCAATCTACACCTAAATTTAAGTGTTGACACTTAACTTTGATGACAAACACTAAACTTACGCCCAAATTTGAGTGTTAACTCTCATTTTAGGTGTCAACCATCAAAGTTGAGTGTACTTTTTTATAAGGGAGCTCTATGAATTTTGGACATTGCGGCACGCGATGCGCTTCCTTACAAACCGCACAAGCTTGTTTCTGAACTAGGAGAGATTTCGAATTAGTACGATCTGTCCGTTTAAATTTATGTGCCCCTTTGCTGTTTAGTTCTAACACGTTTCTAATAGATTCGCCCACGAGTTAAGAAAATCTTTAAAATCGTCTACAGTCGGAAGTTCGTAATCTGCACATTGTTTTTCCCATTCCCTTGCTGTAGTGCTATCTATCTTCGATGAGATTAAATAAATAAGTAACGCATCCCAGTGATCTGTTGATTGTTCCAATGCATTTAAAGCTCTCATGTGCTTGTTAAGCGTGTCTACAATATTACGAATTTGATCGGAAGACTCTTCTTTCATGTAATTAATATTGAAAAGCGCCTTGATATGGTTTTGAGTCAACAATCTTTTATTATCGAAACAACTGCATATTATATCCCATGCTGCAGCGTAATTGATAGCCGAGAACTCTAACGATTTTATAATTTGAGCTGCGTTTCCTTCTAATGCAGCCTTTAAATGGTGAAACTTTTGTATTGGATCTATAGTTTCGTTTGTATGTATAAGCGACTAAAAAGTGTCTCGAAATCCAAGCCATTCTGATATATTGCTCTGGAATTTAAGCAATTCAATAGTAGGTAATCTAATACCGAGAGTCTTAAAAATAATGTTTTGATTCGCTTGCCTTGGGATATTAGGAGGATTCAAAACATTATCCTGCTCTTATGCTTGTGGTGCTGGCATCGTTGGTTGTGGTATTGTTTTGACCATCAATAGTAGCTGCACCGAGAACCTGTGTCGCACTGCCACGAGCAAGTAATATTTCTGCTTGAGCTACTACATTGTAATACTCTTCTTTGAACTTTTCGCGATATTCTGTCGTCTCTGTTTGGTCTACACTAATTTCGTCGATCTTTATTTGTATTTTGTCGTATCTTATAAGCACTTCGCGTATGCGTTTGAGTCGCTCTATTAAGGGGTAACGCCACTCTAGAATCTAAAAAAAAAGCCAATTTTTGATCATTTTTTTCAGAAATACAATAATCATAAATAAAAATTGGTTTAATTTTATTTATTAGCATTGAATGTGCATTTGAAACTTTAAACGCGTTTTTCTCGAAATCGTTTTTTTAAAATCGGGCGAAATGAGAACTCGAACACCTTTTATCCGATTGACCGATTGACTTGAACTTTTGAGTGAAACTTTACAATAACATTATCTTTAGAAGTACCTATGGATTTTGCGATAAGTTGAACAAAACTTTTTTTATAAACAATTTTGTGCGAAATTTTTTAGCGAAAAATGAAACACTTTTTTCCAACATGCATTCTTACAAAAAATGATATTTCGCAATTCTCATAGGTACTTCTATAGAAAATCTTATATATTTTTCAAAAATCTTTGAATTTTTGTTCCAACTCAGAAATTATAGGAACTTCGATTCCGCTCGTTGGACGAGTTCCGTAAAAAGACACTTTGGATCAATGGCTCTGGCGCCATTATTTTGTCAATAAAAAATTAATAAAAAAATTTTTATACTTTAATATCTATATATTAAATAAAGTATTAAAAAATTGTTATACTTTAATATCTATATATTCATTATTGTAACAAAGCACCATTTGACACCGTCACAATATTGCGTGTACCAATAGTAAAACCCTGATTTGCCAACGACCAAAGTTCATGAGCATAAATTACAATTTGCTCAAAACCGTGACATGCATGATGCAAAAAATCCGTGTCATTTTGAGACGGTGTTAAATAGTGCTTTGTTATAATCCTCGCCGGTGTGTTGACCTACGACATGCCTCTTCTTGCAAAACCTTTCATATCATTGCTGTGCATGTGTCGTGTCGATAAGATCGTCAAGTCTTCTCGCAGAGAGTATTCATTATGTACATGGCTCTGTATTCCACGTTTTTCAGACCGAATGGTGAGTTTCCTAAGGGATCTTTTTAATACCTCAACATTAATTGAACAAATTTACAGATATGGATCAATTGGTCTATGTTTCTGATACTTTGAATCAGTAAACTCACCATACGGTACGGAGAACGTGTAACTTAACTCCTGTAACTACCGCTGAAGATGGCTCAAAGCTGAGCCGAAACGTACGGATCGATCAATGTAATGTATCAAAACGACGAATAAATCCAGTTATTTCTGATATTACGCACTGTGATCTGCGTCTAACCCTCATAGCCTTGATTAATTCTCCTATTTTAATCTCGAGGGTCCTCATATTACTTTATTTATTATTTTAACTTTTCTTTGATAAAATTTTATTATGTTCTTTAAAGGAGTATAAATTCTTCTTTCGAGTACATAATAAAGATTCTTTCTAAAATATGTACATTTTAAGACTATTATCAAGAAAATATTCTTTCTTAAAGACAACCGTTACTTATTACTAAAAGAAAAAAAGTAAATTGAGTAATCGCTTTTTGAAGCAGTACAATTGATATTTTCCTGTGTATGCATGTACACACGTATGTACAATACATACGCACAAAAAATTTTTCTATGTTGTTAGAAAATTTTATTTCTATTTAAAAAAGGCGAGAAACTATCATCGCTCGGGCCGGCCCGGCGTTACGCGTCGCTCGTGCGTAATCTCGCCGCTTGTAGTAAACAACTGCCCGCGCGTCGACCGCGGGGCGGCCGCATCTCGCCGCGCGCTTGGATTTGGCCGTGGGCCGGGCCAATACGGCGATTTTTAATCATTAATATCTCATCAACTATTGCGAAAATTGCAAAATGGTACAGGACTTTTCGACTCAGTTTGGCTCGCTCTATCTAAATATGAAAAAAGTACCAAACATTCTGAAACACCCTGTATAATACATACCTTATTGTTTATTGAAGCTTTTCCAAATATATTTTTATTATACATTTTATTGTATTTTTAAATAAACGTAATAAATTGAATATATTTTCACAAATATTTATGATAATAATAAGTATGTTAAATAATTATATTTACTACATTATAATACAAAATTATCGAATATAATGGGTTTTTATTATAAATAATAAAGTATTACATTAAAAAATTATTTTATTTACCATATTGGTTTAACAGTATTTTGTCGTTTACATATATAATCATCGACTTTCAGAACTTGACAAATTGACTTAATATTCTTAAGTTTTTTTTTGTTTTGAAGGAAGAGAGAAAATGCCTCGCGTATTCTACCGGGGGATATGCCGGCCCCGGGATATGTGGGGCTTGCACCCACCAAAAACTCTCTCCCAGAACACCGTACAACGGACTACAGTTACGACACATGGGACACACGAGGTATTACTTCACGTGCCACAACAGTCCTCCCGCTCGAGGCGACAGAAAACGTAAATCAAGCACAGGAGACACACGGAGGTCAAGACTAGGGGTGCTTAGCCCCCAGATGAAACAAGTCCCTAGTCGAATAGTCAGCTCTTACGAAAAAGTAGTACTAGCAATCAGTACTCAGTACTGAGTGATCAATACTACGAGTACTGATCACTCAGTACTGAGTACTGATTGCTAGTACTACTTTTTCGTAAGGGAGCTGTTGCCACTATACGACCGCCTCAGAAGCCCCCCATGATATGGCCGCGGGCAGCCATATCATCGAGGGGCTCTTCATTGGCTGCGGAAACCGTTCATCGGGAGAGTCCGCACCCCCCAGAAAAAACGGGACGTACACGGACCGCAGGACGTGCATAAACTAAAGCAAACAAACAGGAACACCCTACCCGGATAGGGGGTTCCACTCGATACAAGACACGGGCCCCACATTGGCACGCCATCAGGCGGGCCCGTTAATACAGAGGGAATACACCCACCACTGATAACCTGAAATCAGGATTCGCATCCCCGGCCAAGGCAGAGCACTTGGCAAGAGTAAGACTGAGACTGCGCCCCTCTCCTAGGCCCCGCCCCGAGAGGGGGGCCCAGGGGAAGGGCGCATAAAACGTTTATTGGAGAGCATCGTCACAAAGCCCCGGGAATCCACCAGAGGACGGCCAACCACGGTCCGCCGCCACAAAGAGACTTCCGGCGCCCACTGCGTAACAGTGGGGCCGGAGTCCCAAAAAAGCAGCGAGCGGCAAGCCAAGGCCGACCAACCCCAGGAGGACCCCGCAACCGACAGCAGCGGATCAGCATGTCCAGAGCGAGATCTTGTCCAACAACCGCAGTAAGCTCCCCTCGTTCAGCGCCCCAAAAAGGACATGAGGAAAGTGTATGCTCAGCTGTGTCTTCATCCCCCGAACAATATCTGCAAGTTGGGCTGTCCTCCTTGCCTATCCTGTATAGGAAAGCCCCAAAACAACCATGCCCCGTCAAAATCTGGGTGGTTCAAAAAAATAGAAAGCCAGTTGTTTTGTCTAACTACTGATCGAAGTGTGGAGCAATAGCCTCCCTTACTCACCTTCCAGACAAACGGTGGTCTTGAATGTGATCCTTCCATTCCCTACGGAGGACAAGCCACTCCGCAGGAGAATTATCCGTAAAGGATCTTTGCGGTTTCAGCTCTCGGAGACGCATATATACGCGACGTAAATAGGCCGTGTATAAATGAAGAGGCGGAATCCTCGCCAACAGTGTCGCAGCTTCGTATGACACCGTCCGATACGCCATGGTGGTTCTAGAGGCGGCAACTCGGAGCACACGTTGCTTGCAGAAGTTTCCTCTAGGTTGCGGATGCCTCCAGTTTAGTGCTCCAGATCGGAGCCGCGTAAAGAATTATGGACAAAACAACGCCGTAATATAACCTTCTTTTATTTTCCACGGGACCGCGAAGGTTGGGGAGAATCCCACAAAGCGCTCTGTTGATTTTTGAAACTTTTGATATTACATATTGAAAATGTGCACAAAAATTCAACCTGTTGTCAATGATAACCCCCAGATATTTCATTTTATTCTTAATGTCGATTATGTTTCCATCAAACTTGAACTGGAAGTTACGAGGGCATCGTCCAAAGAAAACGGCCTCCGTTTTGGCCCAAGACACCTCGAGGCCCAGAAAATTAATGTTTGTTAATAGGCGTTCCAAACACTCGTCAACCAACTCACAGACAGTGTCGTAATCGTCATCCTCGATTACCAGCAAGGTGTCATCCGCATAGCAGATCACATGACAATTCCCAGGAAGACGGGTTCTTAAGACATAGTCGAAAGCTATGTTCCAAAGAAGGGGGCCCAACACAGAACCCTGCGAGACCTCCCTCTTAACACTCCTCGTATGGCGAGAGTCATCGGGAGCCACATACCGAATCTTCCTACCGGAAAGATAAGACACTATGCGACGCAGATAGCGGGGAAAACCCTTGGCTCGGAGGGCTCTTCTTATAGCCCAAAGCTTAATTGAGTTGAACGCATTTATAATGTCTAACGACACGGCCAATACCACTCTGCCATTAGCGCGAGCTTCCGTGACAATACTTTTGAAGAGAAACAGAGCGTCTGTTGTAGATCGTCTCTTTCTAAAACCAAATTGATGTTCAGATAAGTTTGCGGGTGGGTTGTTGTCCATATATTCCAAGAGACGCTCTGAGATCACACGCTCGAAGGTTTTCCCAATCTCATCCAAAAGGCAGATGGGACGTGCCTTTGGGATCTCTCCAGGAGATGACTCTCCTTTGGGGATCAGGACAAGATCCGCCGTTTTCCAGCTGACTGGAAATATCCCGTGTTTAAGATAAATATCGAAGGTTTGCACCAGCCTGTTAATCGTGGAGCTAGAAAATCTCTTAATGAACGTGGCCTTGAGCCCGTCAGGGCCCGGAGCCGTCCCAGTATTCTTTTTCGCTGCAATGGCCCGCAGAACCTTCTCCACCGTGACCGGAAACGCTCCGCTTCACAATCCCTCGATCTACGGGAACCAGGTCCTTCCCGGAAGGGAACAGCTTATCGAGAAGTCCATTTAAAATAGCGTGTTCCAGCGTCGTGGTCATGCTGGGTGTCGCCTTGCGTAATTTGCCCATCATGATTCTATATGGCAATCCCCATGGGTCCTCGTCTAAGGTTGAGATAAGCTCTTGCCAAGCTTTGGATTTTGCTTTACGTATCTCAAATTTGAGTTCCCGTTTGGCAAGAAGGTACGTAGACCTCTTGCCCGCCGAGATCACTGGAGAATCCCTATTTTGGCCACGGAACCATACACGTCTGGCCCTGATGGCAGCGGTTGGTAAAAGTGAGATATTTTCAGACCACCAATAAGTTTGCGCGCCAGGTCCACGTGCGCGAATACGGGGGACCGCTACTCTGCATGCACTAGATACGAATTGATTAATCCAGCGATCCGGAGGAGCCTGTATCATAAAACCCTCGTCTCTGGGCGTGACCGAGCAGACCCAATAAATGGCAGCCTGATAAAGTTTAGTATCCATCTTTTTAACATTTCATCTCGGCGATGACGTATGCGTCGGAACATGATTAGTATGGTCAATTAATGTAAAATATATGTACAAATGGTCGGACAAAGATTCGATGTCCTCCCGGACGGACCAATTTCGTATTCTGTTTGCTAGGCTCGGGAAGGCCCAAGTCAGATCAATCACGGAGTGACTCTGATGACCGACAAACGTGGGTCTATTATCCACGTTTATCAAGCGCAGATCCATCTGAGCGGTCCAATCTTCCAGCAAATCACCCCGGGAATCAGCAAATAGCGAGCCCCACGCGTAATTATGGGCATTAAAGTGTCCACCGACAAGTACCTTGCTGTCATTAGGCACACTTGAACAAATTGTAGTCAGCTCATCCAAGAAACTCAGAAATTGATCTATATTTGAATTGGGTGAAATATATAAAAAAATTATGTACACATTATTAAACTTAATAGAGACTGAATTCCGGCCGGAAATGTTGTCTCACAGGGGAACCAGCGACACGACTATTTACATAATTGCAGCTAATTTATCTCTGCTGAAAAACCAATGTTGGGAGTCGGGTATGCGGGCGGGTTCGGATACCACGCACACCGCGACTCTCAGTTCATCCAAGTGATGAACAAGGAGGCCCCGTGCCTCCCTGCTCCTATTCAAGTTAACTTGAAGAAACTTAGCCATTTCTCATGGTAACTCGGGCGGGAGGTCCCCTCTCACAACATGATGGAATAGATCCGAGACGATGATCACTTGGTTTTCCAACATCAACACAGATCACACAGTGTGGACCCGACTTACAGTTATTGATCTGATGCTCTTTTGACCCGCATCTGAAGCAGTTGCCAGTACGGCTCTCTGGAAAAGAACATGTATTCTTCACGTGGCCAAACCGCCAACACTTGAAGCATTGTATTGGTCTTGCTTCCAGAAGCTCCACGCGTGCCACTGTCCATTCTATCTTAAATTTGTTTGTCGTACAGATCTTAGCTGCCGCGGATAGAGGGCACTTGGCCCACACCGAATTCATTCCGTTATTCATCTTTCTAAGACTGCCTAACTTGATCTGGTGATCATCACAGTCTCCCAAAATTGAGATCTGGTTCATAATATCAACTACGGAGATGAAATCGTCAAAAGTCCAAATCCTCATATCCCCCATTGTGGTGGGCCTGGTGATACGTGCCGTTTCATCGCCCAGGATCTTCTTCAACTTATTTGCGAGAACATCTGCCTTAGAAGCACCGTCAGCCCCCGGGATCTCAATAATCACACCCCCATTCACGCCCTTTCTGATACGTGATCCCTCGATACCAAGGGTGTCCAAGTTGATTTTCTCCCTAGCTTTCTTCAATATATCCGCGTAACTGACTTTAGAGTCCAGGCTAGTGATCGATACTGTCGCGGTCTTGGGAGTTTTACGGGTACGACGAGTACCACCCTTCGCAACGTCGTTTCTCATGTTCCGATTTGCTGAGCCACGTGGGTTCTGATTGATTTCCCCAGACGGATGTGCCAGTATTGATGAAGCGAGGATGTCTCCGTCCGAAGTACCGGACATTTCGGATGCTTCGCTCTTAAGCGAGGCCTTCCTGTCCTTCCTAGGTTTCCTAGATCCTACTCTGGCAGGTGGCTCGTCCGAGTGCAAGGCTAATTTCACGCGCATTTTGTCCGTACGCATGGTCAATTGCGCGATCTGTTCGCGCATCTTATCCAATTCCCACATTGGGTTAGATTTGTCTTCCGAGTCTATGATCCGAGGCGATACAAACTTGAAACGGGTCCCAAGATCCGATTTTCCGAGTCTTTGAGGAGAAATCCTACCCCGAGAAGCCCGAGTGACCGATGCGGGAGGAGTCTCGCCAGCGCTATCCTGCTCCGACCTCGAGTCAACACCCGACTCGCCCGAGATCTTAACCACCCTGCCCAGAAGTTTGAAAGTTTGAAACCAGCCTGGATTTTGGTACTCTGGGGTGGAAAATCCTCGGAACGCTTAATTTTAATGTCCAATCCATTACCTTGATTCGTGTCAGGTTTAATCAAAACCTGCGCGGACGAAGCCACAGCCAAAGTCTGATTTTTCTTGGACTCTTTAAGAAGAGCAATTAAGAATTATATCGCCAGTAAGTGAAAAGAATTCAGCTTGGTGTATTTTATTTGACCCAACTGGCTAACTTTATTAAATAAAAACGCTACGTTTCAACCTTCGGTTTAGGTCCTTTTCAAGCGTCACAAGTACAAATTAGTAATAGTTAGACATAATGCCTGCTACGCCACATCTAGAACTATGAATACAAATAATAAAAATTACGACATGTAACATATATAGCCCACAATTAATATAAATAAAGTGCTTACATAATTTGTTCGTTGAAATTATAATATATAAAAGACCGTTGACACGGCATATTCGGTCGCTCCATCGTCAAAAGAACTTGTCATGTCGGAGATATAACTGTTAATGCGCGGACACGGAGAACAACAAAACATTACTGCTTAAAGCGATCAAGAGGGGGGAACAGAATAAGAAGTGGGAAAGTTATGTCTCTTCTATAATATGTTCGTAGAGAGCGTTGAGCTTCTCTGTGTCTCTTTGTAAATTTATATTATTGTTGAATTTTTTTATAAAAAACATTTCTGCTATTTCCCCCTTCTTAATCTGTTTCTCCTTATGTAAAATTACTGGTTTCTTCCAGTCAAATTCGTGTCCATACGATGTTCTGTGACAGCTAACCACGGAATGATTACTGACGTTCTTTTTTATATCATTCTGGTGCTCCCTGAGACGCGTACATAAATGCCGTTTTGTTTGCCCAATGTACACTGCATTACAGTCTTTGCAGTTTATTTTATATACTAGTTCGGTTTGATTGAAATCATCTATCTTGTCTTTCCCTCTTTTTATTATGCAATCGAGTTTTTTAGGAACCGTGTATAGAGTACTGATATTGACTTTCTTTAAATCTCGACTTATGGACTCACTCAGATCTTTCACATATGGTAACGGTATACTATTTTTTGGATCAAAAATAATTTTATTATCCTCGGTGGATGTATCTCGTGTTTTAAGGTGGTTCAATCTTTTGGCAATGTATTTATTAGTAATTGACTTTGGAAAACAGTTGTTAGTCAAGATATCTTTAACAATTTGGATGTTGGAGTTATGGACTTTTTCGTCAGAGAGTAAAATAGCGCAGTCCACTAGGCTTGTGATGGTGTTAATTTTATATTTTAACGGGTGATTCGAATAAAAGTTTGTATAGCGTCCAGAAAATGTAGGCTTCCTATACCAGTTTGTTATCAAAGTATTGTCATTTCGAATCACCGTTGTGTCAAGAAAGTTAAGTGACCCGTCATTTTCCGTTTCATATGTGAATTTCAGTCTGGAGTGATAGTTGTTAAAAGCTCTTAATATTGTGTCAACTTTGAGTTTAGGGACAACAGCAAAGATGTCATCAACATATCTGAAAAAAATCGGGATATCGAAATCCAACGAATTTAAGCAGTGCGTCTCCAGATCATCCATTACGATGTCAGAGACATCAGGAGACAAAGGAGACCCCATGGGGCTGCCGAAAATCTGCTCATAAATCGCACCGTTAAAACTAAAACTCGTGGAGGACAAAATCAAGTCCATAGCATATAAAAATTGTTGTAAATTCAGGTCTGTTTTTTTCGAAATGTGACTCCATTTTTCCTCTATTCCCTTAAGTACCAGATTTTTTGGAATACTTGTAAAAAGTGCAGTAACGTCAAGTAAGATGAGTATTTTATCATCCTTTATCTGTCTGTTATTGATAAACTTAACGAAAGACCAGCTATCTTTTATATGCAACCTCGGTTTCGGAATAGATGAGTGTAAAATTCTTTGTAAGAGCTTCGCTACGTTGTATAGCGGACTTCCTAACATCGAGACAATAATGCGTAACGGGAGCCCAGGTTTATGCACCTTCGGTAGACCATAACATCTCGGGAGATTACCATTTGTACAATTCAATCGGTAATACATACTGTCACTAATGATGCCCTTGTCACGCCAGGATTTAACCAAGTCATGAATTTTAGACGTAACTTTTTTGATTGAATCTTTATTTACTTTTTTGTATGTATTCTGGTCATTGAGCATTTCCGTCATTTAATTTAAGTACGAATTCTTATCTAAAATAACGATTACTTGACCTTTATCTGCTTTGGTGACGAGGACATCATTATTTTCGCGTAAGAAATTTTTGCATTTCCTAAATTCACGTGTGAAATACATGTCAGTACGGTTAATCCCAGCTCACGTTCCCTGTTGGCGGGTGAACAATCCGACGCTTGGCGAATTCTGCTTTGCAATGATAGGAAGAGCCGACATCGAAGAATCAAAAAGCGACGTCGCTATGAACGCTTGGCCGCCACAAGCCAGTTATTCCTGTGGTAACTTTTCTGACACCTCTTGCTGAAAACTCTTCAAGCCAAAAGGATCGATAGGCCGTGCTTTCGCAGTCTCTATGCGTACTGAACATCGAGATCAAGCCAGCTTTTGCCCTTTTGCTCTACGCGAGGTTTCTGTCCTCGCTGAGCTGGCCTTAGGACTCTTTAAGAAGAGTCTCCATCTCCCGCCTAAGCTTCCGATTCTCTTCCTCCCTAAGGGAAAGCTCCCGCTTGATGACCTCTTCATCCTTTTTAAGAGTGCGTACCTGTGCGGTTAAGTTTATGTTTTGCACTTTAAAAGATGATATGTCGCCAGAATCGACGAGGCGTTCAGCGAGTATCTTAACAATCTTCGACGTGTTGCTCAGACCAGCCCTGATGTGACTCTTTATCATGCCTTGCACGTTCATGAATTTGCCAATAGCCAACTCCATTCTGCTGAAACAATCTTCAGCGAGTTCTGTTAGTTGCTCCGTATCCTGTTCCTTAAGGTCGTTTATATAGCCATGATCCCCATTCTCGTATCCGCACCCCTTGGTGACTCTGCCATAAGCACAGAACCCAATCAGCAGACAATGTTTTTTAAATGTGTTTTTAATATTTATTTTTTATTAATTATACATTCATACAATCCATTGTAAAAATAATATTTATTTAATGTTTATTAAATATTTATTTCACATTGATTATTTATTTGAAGTAATGATTTAGAAAAAATATTTATTAAACGTTTATTTAACGTTTATTTAAAATTTCTTTTACATTAATAATTTATTTGCAATAATAATTTAAAAAAACATTTATTTAACATTTATTCGATATTAATTTAATATTTATTTTACATTACTTATTCATTTGCAATAATAATTTTAAAAAACATTTATTTAATATTTATTTGACATTAATTTAATAATTATTTTACATTACTCATTTATATGCAATAATGATTTAAAAAAATATTTATTTAATATTTATTCAACATTAATTTAATATTTATTTTACATTACTTATTCACTTGCAATAATAATTTGAAAAAACATTTACTTAATATGTATTCGACATTAATTTAATATTTATTTTACATTACTTATTCATTTGCAATAATAATTCTAAAAAACATTTATTTAATATTTATTCAACATTAATTTAATTATTATTTTACATTACTTATTCATTTGCAATAATAATTTTAAAAAACATTTATTTAATATTTATTCGACATTAATTTAATAATTATTTTACATTACTTATTCATTTGCAATAATAATTTTAAAAAACATTTATTTAATATTTATTCGACATTAATTTAATAATTATTTTACATTACTCATTTATTTGCAATAATGATTTAAAAAAACATTTATTTAATATTTATTCGACATTAATTTAATATTTATTTTACATTACTTATTCACTTGCAATAATAATTTGAAAAAACATTTACTTAATATTTATTCGACATCCCGGGTGAATTTCGTAATGAGCCGGCACTGGTTTCTGACATTCACCGGACATTAAGAAATATTATATCACGTATCCAATTCAAAATTTTATTACTCTTTTTAAACTGAATTTGTTTCTTAAGATGATTTTTGAAAAATTATATATGTATGTATGTATGTATAAGTTTACTTTATTTACCCCAATGGGGCCTTAAAGGGCGTTTTGGAGGGACGTACCCAACCCTGTACATCAAATCCATAACCTGTTACAATACACGTGGCGTTTTATAGGGACGTACCCAACTATTTACATGTTCTTACTTTTTACTTTTTTTTTTAACTTTTTGGTGAGCCCTCCCTAACCCTTTCAATACAGACCCTCTGTTCGCGCGCGTGTGAGTGAGGAAGGGATAATGCGTGAGAGACTACTAACACCGGAAGCGTGAAGTACCACAATAGTTTATTTAACAACCAAAATTAATGCCGAAATTAAAGAGTGACATAATTTACAAATGTATTTGAATTTAAGTGAACTCGGAACGCGGGCGTTTTAAAGTGAATTCTCTATCAACACTTTCTTGCTCGTAGTGTTGGATAGCCCGCGCGTGAATGAGAACTGACCATCACAATATCGATCGATGACAGATCTTAACCTACTGACACACTGTTGACGAATGGCGACGCGCCGTAAGTTCTACGGGTTTTTATACCCACTCGAGACAAAGAACGTGCCAGGGATGACTACTGCTTAGCTAAGGTCAAAATGTCGTGGAATAGAAGCTTCTCGAACTGAAATATAGACCGAAGGTGCATATAGTCATTGTCTTTGAAATTAGAGTATCGATCGTCGAAAAGACCGTGCCGGAGAATCAGAGTGACTCGGCATCGTACGGAGAATAATTCTTAGGTGGTCCGCTGAATAAATATCGCGTTACACTGCTGCTGTGACTCATGACACAGTCGTCTAAATGAGAATAAGAATATAATTCAAGAGCATTCGTGATCTCGAGCATTCGCGATCTCGAACATTCCGCCCGCCTCGTCAGGTTATCTGACGAAACATAATTTAATGGCGAAACTAATATAATCGGAGAACCAACTCTACGTAAATTACTACAAGCAACACTCTTGCTCAGGGTCTTAGATTTCCTCCGGGTCATCGACCCGTGGCAATAGAATAATCTTCGTCGTGGGCCGCTTCAGAGTGGTAGCCGCGGTCCGTATTGTGACCACTCGAACTTGCTCATCCTCTCCTGGATGGATGGCAGTCACCCGTGCCAAGGGCCACTTGGTGGGTGCAGTCTGCTCGCTCCGCACCAAGCACAGGTCACCAATACATGGGTTGTCGTCCTTGGTCCGCCATTTTTGCCTTGAATTGAGAGCTTGGAGATATTCAGAAGACCATCTTTTCCAGAAATGGTCCCTCAGCTGTTGAAGAAGTTGCCATCTAGATAGACGGCCGATTGGCTCCTCTGCTAGTGACGGCTCAGGAACAGCGCTGATGGCTGCGCCTATCAAAAAATGTCCCGGTGTAAGGGCTGTTAGATCCTCTGAATCGTCAGAGAGAGGAGATAAAGGTCTCGAATTAAGACACGCCTCCACTTGTGCTAGGAAAGTGGAGAGCTCCTCGTAGGTCAGGGTAGCGTCTCCAATCACTCTTCGCAGATGATGTTTTGTTGATTTCACCGCTGCCTCCCATATGCCTCCGAAGTGCGGCGCCGAAGGTGGGTTGAATCGCCATTGTACGCCGTCGTTTGCAAGGGTGTTTGCAATGCTGTGATCCCTGCTGGCGTCAAGAAATAGAGCTCGTAGTTGAGCGTCCGCTCCGATGAAATTGGTCCCCTGGTCGCTGTACAGCGCTGTACATAAACCTCGCCTGGATACGAAGCGCTTGTAGGCTGCTATGAATGCTTCTGCGGTGTAATCTGATGCCACCTCCAGGTGCACCGCTCGTGTGCTGAGACACACAAAGATGACCAGGAATCCCTTGTGTGCTTTCTGACCCCGTCCTTTGGTTGTCCTTAACAGGATCGGTCCTGCATAATCCACTCCCGTATGAGTGAATGGTCGTGAAGCCCGTACCCGCGGGCGCGGAAGGTCCCCCATCAGTGGGTGTGGGGAAGCCGCCCGCCATCGCACACACCGCACACAACGGTGGATGTGCTGCCTCACTTTCATCCGTCCGCCTGGAATCCAGAAGCGTTGTCTTAATAGACCGAGCGTAAGCTGTACACCACCGTGTAGAGCTCGCCGGTGGTAAGCGTCCACGATGAGGTTTGTCAGGTGAGAGTGTCGTGGTAGAATCACTGGGTGCCTCTCATCTCTGCTCAGAATGGCGTGCTTCAGCCGCCCGCCGACACGAAGTATGCCCTTCTCGTCTATGATCGGGTGCATCTTCAAGATGCTGCTCCGCCTCGACAACGCCTGACCGCGAGCCAGCGCTTGCAGCTCGTCTGCAAACCAGGCCTCCTGTACGACTCGGATCCACCTCTGCTCTGCATCCTCGAGTTCCTGAGGCGCCAATGTTCCTGTAACAAACTGTTTATGACGAGATTGCAAAACATTAAGCCATCGTAGGCCCCATGCTGTAACGCGCAGCAAGCGCTGGAATCCAGAGAATCGGAGAAGATTCGAATATTCCTCCGGGTCCCTTGATGCAAGGTGCACGTGCGTCCTCTGATCAGGCAAGTCCCCGATTTCTTCTGATAAGATCTGGCTATAGAGTTTGTCTCTAGATTGAAGCCAGACCGGTCCTTGCCACCACAGATGATGCTGAAGTAACTCGCTGGGCGAGAGTCCTCGTGATGCGCAGTCGGCTGGATTCTCCTCGCTCGGAATGTGATGCCAAATTGCATTCGGAAGAGCTCGCTGAATTTCAGCAACTCGGTTTGCCACGTACGTTTTCCATTTTGACGGGTGACCCTGTATCCAAGCTAGAGCTACCTTAGAGTCAGACCAGAGATGTTTTTCTGCGCCTGATAGGTCCAATGTTGTTTCCACATCCTCGATGATCTTAACCAACAATGCAGCAGCACATAGTTCCAGGCGCGGGAGCGATAATTGGCGAAGCGGGGCCACCCGCGTCTTCGCCTGCAGCAGAGATATCTTACTCTCGCAGTCGTTATGTGTGACCTTGAGATAGGCTACTGCTGCAATTGCCCGTTCTGATGCGTCTACAAATCCGTGAATCTCCATCCTGAGATTCTCTCCACCGGTGTTGAGCCAGCGCAACACCCGCAATTTCTCAAGTAGAGGAAGCTCCTTGCGGAACAGTTGCCACGCTCGGTGATCCTCAGGGCACAAAGGCTGGTCCCATTCAATTCGTTGTAGCCACAACGATTGAATCAAGATCTTGGCTCGTACAACCACTGGTGCAAGCCATCCTAGCGGATCGAAGAGACGCTCCGTCTCTGAAAGCACAATTCGTTTAGTAATGTTTCCTTCTCCGCAAGGACGTACCTTGAATGCAAAGGCATCGAGGCAAGAGTGCCATTGAATGCCTAATGTGGAGTGGCCGACATCAAGTTCCCACTCTCGCAGGCTGCGAGATTGTCGACGATCCTCCGGTATATCATGTAACAGTTCCTCGTCATTAGCAGCCCATTTGCTCAGTGGAAAGCCGCCCGCCGTGCAGATTTCGATCAGCTGATTTCTCAAGCCTCGTGCGCCTTCCTTGGAATCATCTCCGGCGAAGATGTCATCGACGTACGTGTCATGTTCCAAAACAGCCGCCCCGAGAGGGAAGCGGTGTCTCTCGTCCGCTGCAAGCTGATGAAGCGTCCGGATTGCAAGGTACGGTGCACATGAGAGGCCGTACGTCACGGTGTTGAGGCGATATTCCTGAATCGCCTCGGCGCGGTCTTTCCTCCAAAGAATCCGCTGAAGATCCCGGTCGTCGGGATGTACCAAGATTTGTCGATACATCTTGGCGATGTCCGTTACCATAACAAACCGATGCTGTCGCCATCGCGTCAGAATGGTGCCCAGAGTCGGCAATAGATTGGGCCCCGTGTATAAGTGCCGGTTCAGGGAGTCGCCTGATGTAAGCTGCGCCGATCCATTGAAGACGACTCGTATCTTGACCTCGTCTCCGGCAGCCTTCAGGACTCCATGGTGTGGTAGATAACAGGTTCGTGCCTGTTTCAGCTCACAGCCTTGCGGCACGGGGGTCATATGCTGCAACACTTCATAATCTTTTAGAAAATTAGCATATAATCCATAGAGCCTTCCGTCAGACTCGAATTTACGCTCCATGCCTTTGAGTACTCTCTCTGCTATTCGCTTTGTATCGTCGAGACGAGGTAGAGTCGGTGCGACTGGCAGGCGCACCATATATCGCCCATCTCCTGTCCGGCTGTGTGTCTTCTTGAAGAGGTCGTCACAGTGTTGTTCGGTCTCCGTGAGAGGCAATGGAGCTCGCGTCGGCTCCTCTTGTTCCCAGAACTGCCTCACGAGAGGGCTCAAATCCTCACCGATTGAGCAGTGGTGAGAAATGGCTGGACATCGCGGCCCAGTATCCTTGACGGCGCCCGAAAGGATTCATCCTAGAGCAGTCCACTGCGCCACGGGTGTGTACGGCTCCCCTTTCCGCACTCCGTCCTCCAGAATTGCTGCGTAGACGTCCGCGCCCAATAGAATCTCCACAGGATCCCTGGCCCGGAAGTCTGGATCTGCCAGCTGCAGATCATCGAGGTGAGGCCACGTGGCCTTCCCCCAATTGATGCGTTCTCCATAAATTGTTATGCGAGGTAGCACCAACGCGGTTACCCGAATCGCCGCCTCGGTTGCCTGCGATGTAACCTTGAGATCGACCTTGCCCTTTGATGACCCCGTCTTGTTGCCACCCACTCCAAAGATGACGATAGAGGCGGGAGAGCGAGGAAGATGTAGACGCTGCACGAGCGACTCAGCAGCCAGTGAGACCTCGGAACCTGAGTCAATCAGAGCACGTGCAGAAACTAGATTTCCATACCTGTCCGTTATGGAAACGCGAGCCGTCGCGAGGAGAATGACCGCTCGTTCTCCACCGAGCTTGCTCGCATGTAGCGAGGAGGTAGATGCCCCTGTGGCATCGTTCCTGCGCTGACAAACGTCGTGGATTGTAGTGTGGTGCCGCTCATCACACACTCCACACGTCTTCTTTGACGGGCATGCAGAAGCGAAGTGCTCCCCGAGGCAGTTGTAGCAAAGTCCTTTACTTTCTACAAACTCCTTCTTCTGCATAGGTGACTTCTCCTGGAACATGCCGCAGCCCGTGACGTAATGCTCCTCCTCGCATAAGGAGCACCTGCCGCTTCCGGGTTGCCTCCGTGCTGGCTGGGCCCGCCTCGCTTGCGGGTTGCCCCCGTTCGACCCCGCGGTCGTGCCCGACGCGGTCGTACCCGGCGCGGTTGTACCCGACGCGGTTGATTTCTGCGCAAAGTGTGTCCGCCTCGTTTGCGGATTGACACCATTCGGTTTGCCGGTCGTGCTCGATTCACGACCGCTCGGATGAAGAGCCTCCAAGGCTCGTAAGCGACACTCCATGAACGACTTCAGCTCGGCATAAGCTGGAGGGTAGAGCTGCTTATACTATTCTCCCACTCGCGCCTGGAGCTGGGGTCTAGTAATTTTACTAAGATGTGCACGAATAAATCGCTACTGTTGTCGACAGGACGCCCGATGCTCTCGAGCGAGCTGACGGTCTGAATCATCGTGTGAAACAGTCGTCTTAATCCCGGGACCGACTCGTCCTTCAACTTCGGCAGCGCTGTTAAAGCTGAGAAGCAGGCTCTCACTAATAATCGTTTATTGTCATAACGTTCGGTTAGCAAGGTCACCGCCCTCTTATAATTATCCGCGGTTGTTGGTAGATTTTTCAATAATTGTTCTGCCTCTCCCTTCATACACGACTTTAAATAGTGGAGCTTCTCCACATTGGACAGCCCGGTGTCCTTATCGATTATCGAGCCAAAGAGATCTTTAAACGCGGACCGTTCATCGTACCTGCCTGTGAAGGTGGGCAGCTGAATTCGTGGCAGCGACTTCCGAGGAGTGCTTTCTCCTTCATGCCCTCGCATTGCACTTGCGTGTCCGAGTTGACCACGCGATTCCTTTCTCATATCTACAAGCGTTGAGCGTTGCGTCATGTATGCTTCTTCGACGGTTCCGACAAAACCTGATTTAATATATTCATGTTCCTTGACTGCGCTCCAAAGAGTAGAGAGGAGCGCGTCGTGAACGGTTTGAAACTTCGTCCAGTAAGAATCCAGGAGTTCGATTCTCGATTCCATCATTCCAGGCGTTATCTTCGCTTCTCCTAATTTTCTCAGGTTTTCCACGATTCGTGAAATGCGCCCGTAGAGGTTATACTGACTCCTCAGCGCACCTTCCGCGTCGAGGCTCATCTTTATGCTTCGCAGGTGTCACGGAGTTCACGCACTGACACTCACACTCGTAACGATGATGTAAGATTGCCGGTATATGATATTTATATCCGGCTCGAAGGACCAGAAATGTTCGCGCGCGTGTGAGTGAGGAAGGGATAATGCGTGAGAGACTACTAACACCGGAAGCGTGAAGTAACACAATAGTTTATTTAACAACCAAAATTAATGCCGAAATTAAAGAGTGACATAATTTACAAATGTATTTGAATTTAAGTGAACTCGGAACGCGGGCGTTTTAAAGTGAATTCTCTATCAACACTTTCTCGCTCGTAGTGTTGGATAGCCCGCGCGTGAATGAGAACTGACCATCACAATATCGATCGATGACAGATCTTAACCTACTGACACACTGTTGACGAATGGCGACGCGCCGTAAGTTCTACGGGTTTTTATACCCACTCGAGACAAAAAACGCGCCAGGGATGACTACTGCTTAGCTAAGGTCAAAATGTCTTGGAATAGAAGCTTCTCGAACTGAAATATAGACCGAAGGTGCATATAGTCATTGTCTTTGAAATTACAGTATCGATCGTCGAAAAGACCGTGCCGGAGAATCAGAGTGACTCGGCATCGTACGGAGAATAATTCTTAGGTGGTCCGCTGAATAAATATCGCGTTACACTGCTGCTGTGACTCATGACACAGTCGTCTAAATGAGAATAAGAATATAATTCAAGAGCATTCGTGATCTCGAGCATTTGCGATCTCGAACACCCTCCCTACCCCTTCCAATGTCTTCTCTTGATTTCTTCTTCATCATCAGAGTCCATGAGTAGATTTTTTTCTAGCTTCTTTGTAATCTCCTCCTCTGCCGACCTCCCTCTCTCCTTAGTTCCTTCCTCTCTTTTTTCCAATCTCTTTTTCCTCTCTTTTCCTTCTTTTATTCTTTTCTCGATCGATTTGTCTTCGTCAATTTTAACCTTTATCCTGCTTCCTTCTATTCTTCTTGTTTTGAGCACTCTTCTTCTCTCCTCTTTGCTTCCCATCCTTACCAGCAAGGTTATCCATTCTCCTCTCTGTCCTATCACATTCACTTCCCTTACTTCCACATCCACCTTCAGTCCTTCTGAAAATAATTGTTTCACTTTTTTCCAGTTAGAAATCCCTCCTCCCCATCTCTCCCTCTCTACCCTGATTATCACGTTTTTCTTTCTTTTTTCTTCGTCGTCTTCTTCCTCATTATCATACCACCATTTTTTCTTGTAAATGTTGTCTCCTCTCTCTTCACTCTCGTCCCTCTTCCTTTTCCCTGAGATTTGTTCCACTTTGTGCATCCTCCTTTTCAGCTCCTCCATTTCCTTCCTAAGTTCCTTCGTCATACTTGCTGCTCGCTCCTCCGCAATCTTCTCTATCACCTCCCTGTCGATCGCTAGTGTACCACTGCATTCTATTTTTCGGTCCATCTTTCCTTTTCTTCCTCTTTCAGTTTCTGTAATAGAACTAAATCCCTCCAATTAGCCTATCTTAACTCCTTTCTTTATCTCCTCTTCCCGGCCTCCTTCTGACTACTTCATTCACTTTAACTACCTGTCTTTTCCTTTCTAGCCTCCGCTTACAATTTTGCTATTACCGTCGTGCTGCCCCACACAGCACCGAAATATTTCAGAAAGCTTTCAAAAAGCTGTCAATGAAATATGAAACCTCTCAAAAAAAACATTTCAGACATGTTTCAGATATGTTTCAGAAATATAAAATGTCCGCCAAGCTGAGATTTTAGAAATGTTTCTGAAATATTTCTGAAATGCTTCAGAAATATCTCTGAAATGCTTAAGAAATACCTCTGAAATGCCTAAGAAATATCTTTGAAATGCTTCAGAAATATTTCTGAAATAATTCAAAAATATCTCTGAAATGCTTCGAAAATATCTCTGAAATGTTTCAGAAATATATGGGAAATATTTCAGATACTTTTTCTCATATCAAATTGTTCCGGATCACCCTGTATAGGGTAGGGAACAGGAACAATTTCCTTTTCTTCATAAATCATATTCTTGATTATAGTTCATGATTTTGCTTCGCCGGAGGCCTGCTTATATTAGATCCCAACTGAAATTTACTTGCGAGTTAGTCTTACCATTATGCGCCGCCTAGCGGCGTCGTTGCATATTTCTCTGAAATGTTTCGTAATATTTCAGAAATATTCAGTGAAAAGGGTCATAAATGATTTCGATGAAACGTTTCAGAAATACTTCTGAATGATTTCAATGTAACATTTCAATATTAATTCCCAAGTTATCTTTTGGAAAGCTTTCAATGATATATGATTTTGATAAAACGTTTCAAAAATACTTCTGAATAATTAGCAAAAGAATTATGTTCGACCCAACTGGCAAATTTTATTGTTCACAAAACTCTACATTTCGACCGCAGATTTCGGTCCTTTTCAAGTTCAAGCGTATAAAAACTCACAAATATTATTAGTCAGACATAATGCCCAAACTACGCCAAATCTAAAAACTAAACATAAAAAATTATGGCACGCAACAATAAGTATAAGTTCAAAAATAATTATGTAAATCAAAACTTACATATTTATGCGTTAAATTCACAGAAGTAAAATATAATTTAAACGGCATTTTCGTTATTCGTTTATGTCGAAGGGCATGTAAGAGCCGTGCGGTGGTAAAATTTTAACTGACGAGAACAGACAAGCAATAAACTAACTAATGACGTCAATATTAAAGGCCAGGGCGTGGAGAGGGAAACAGAGAAGAAGGAGATAGAATTACGTTTCTTTTATGATATGTTCGTAGAGATGTAAAGATTGCAATCCTACGTATATTGGACAGACAAAAAGACATTTGTGCACACGTCTCAAAAAGAACACCAGAACGATATCAGAAAACCGGCGAGCAAGCATTCTGTAGTGAGTGAGCATCGAACATCCTGTGGGTATGATTTCGAATGGGGGAAGCTAGAAATAATAAGGAGAGACAGATTAGAAAGAGGGAATTAGCGGAGATATTTTTTATTAAAAAATTTGATGACACCAATGATTTACAAAAGGACAAGGAGAATCTTAACACTCTCTACGAACATATCACAAAAGAAACGTAATTCTATCGCCTTCTTTTTTGTTTCTCCTTCCACGCGCTGGCTTTTAATACTGATGTCATCGGTTTGTTTAATTATTTGTATGTTCTCGTCAGTTAAAATTTTACCACCGCACGGCTCTTACATGCCCTTTGACATAAATGAATAACGAAAATGTCGTTTAAATTGTATTTTACTTCTGTGAATTTAACACACAAATATGTAAGGTTTGATTTATATAATTATTTTTGGACTTATACTTACCCACATAGCACGTAATATTACAGAAATATTGCAGTAATATTGCAATATAGTAGAAATATTACGTATTACAATGAAATATTTCAGAAATATTACTGATGTATTACAGGTTTTTAAATAATATTGAAATATTACAGTAATATTGCTGCAATATATTGTTGAAATATAATACTTTAAGTAGCAAAATAATGTCAAATGACATTTTAATGACATCTTATTAACGTCATTAAGACGTTATTAAGATATCACACAATCATACGTATTGCACAGATAATATATATCAGTTAAAGAATTTTTTACTAAAAGAAAGAGAAATCTGAATCAAAAAATGTGATGGAATCAAAAGAGACTGACTTGTACTTTCAGAGAATAAAAGTGATTAAGACACATTTTATAAGTAGTATTTTATAACTTGTTATTTGTTTTGTAATAATAAAAGGTGATTATATATACAATTAATTTTTAATTAAGAGCCAGCAAGTAAAATAAAATAAATGGATAAAATTTAAAATTTATATTTCTTATATAATCAATATTAAACTTTTCAAATTACGAGTTTGTTACACGAATAAACAGAACGTTTCTGTGTGCAGAAGCCATAAGTAGAGGGAAGAACGCTATTGTGGCTATGCGCTTGGTCGCAGCACTGACCCCCATCATTCCCGGTCTTCTCTCGCTGTCTCTTGCATAGCTCCGTGGGACCACTTGTGTGAAGCCTAATAGGATCCAAATCAAATTATTTAAATAGAAACCCCTTTTTTATTGTATCATCTTTTTCTACTAATTAATATGAACAACTTTTGTCTGAAACATTTTTTTATTTGCCTTATACTTTTTGAGATATTCAAGGAAAACTTGGGATTTTTTTCAATATTTAGCTTACAATATCTCAATAAATGTTTGTCGAAATGAAAAGTGGTACAGGACTTTTTGACTTGATTTGGTTTCAAGAATATACTGTTGCAATAGTATTCTAATTTCTTTAAATAATTGTGTACACATGAAAGCTTCAAGGAAATGTATACACAAATATTTAAAAAAATTGGGATATTATTGCAATAGCAGTTATTCTTGAGACCATATCAAGTCAAAAAGTCTTGTATCATTTTTCCTTCCGACAAGCATTTATCAAGATATCATAAACTAAATATTAAAAAAATTACTAAATTTTTCTTGAATATCTCAAAAAGTATAGTTCAAATAAAAAATGTTTCAGACAAAAGTTGTTTATATTAATTAGTAGAAAAAGATGATGTAATAAAAAATGGGAGTTTTTATTTAAAAAATTTGACTTGGACCCTACTGGGCTCAACATGGGTTCCAGATTCAAAATCTAATAAGATTATCCATTATTCCTCTATGAACCCTCCAACTTTTATCTGAAACATTTTTCCAATAAACCAATTACTTTCTTAGATAATTAGCGAAGGTAATTGGCACACAAAATAAAACTCACCTTGTATAATCAGATATAAATAATAATAATTACAGTTTTTATATTATGTTATATTGTTACGTCACTCTTTATCAGTGGAAATTCATACAGTGCAGAGTAGCATGGAGCAGTTTTGAAGAAGAAAGAGATAGAAAGATAATATCAATATTATTTTCTTATTATTGTATGTAATACTATTATTAAAAATAACAATTTAATAAAATTTAATAAAATTTATTAAAATAATTTAATTTGTAGCAATAATAAATAGAGGAAGTCCCCTATTATGAGACAGAATCCTAATATGAGGTATGTTAAGCTAAAAGGCTCTATATAGGCCCCATCTGTTGATCTCATCATGAAGAAACCTCGCCATCTCATATTAGGATCCTATCTCATAATAAGGGACTTTCCTCTATTATCTAATATTACACAAATAATATTATTGCGTTAACAATATCAATATTATTTTAATATTGTATGTAAAAATTTTAATATTGTATGTAAAAAAAAATAATTCAATAAAATTGAATAAAAATTATTAAAATGGTTTAATTCCTAGCAATATTATACAAATATTACGCAAATATTATAGTAATATTACTGATATATTGCAGTAATATTACGTAATATTACTGAAATAAATATCAGTAATATTACTGATATTCATTTGCGCGGACATTTTAATATTACTGAGATATTGCAGTAATATTACTGCAATATTTCTGCTATATTTCATTGTAATATTGCAATGGAAAAATAATATTGCTGCAATATTTCTGCAATATTATTTGCTATGTGGGTAATTATTGTTGCGTGCCACAATTTTTTATGTTTAGTTTTTAGATTTGGCGTAGTTTGGGCATTATGTCTGACTAATAATATTTGTGAGTTTCTATACGCTTGAAAAGGACCGAAATCTGCGGTCAAAACGTAGCGTTTTGTGAACAATAAAATTTGCCAGTTGAGTCAAACAAAATTCTTTTGCTAATTGTTAATTATTCACTGGCGATTCAAGTTCTCCGTTTTTACTTCTGAATAATTTCAATGTTACATTTCAATATTATTTTCCAAGTTATCTTTCGGAAAGCTTTCAATGATACGTATTTTACACATTACGTACGAAATATTTCTCTGAAATGTTCCGTAATATTTCAGAAATATTTCAGTAAAAAGGGTCATAAATGATTTTGTTGAAACGTTTCAGAAATACTTCTGAATGATTTCAATGTTACATTTCAATATTATTGTCCAAGTTATCTTTTGGAAAGCTTTCAATGATATATTATTTTGATGAAACGTTTCAGAAATATTTCTGAATGATTTCAATTTTACATTTCAATATTAATTTCCAAGTTATCTTTCGGAAAGCTTTCTGAAACATGTTGTGCTGTGTGGGGCCCTTCCCTTCTAATCTCCTTCTTCTACCGCTCGCCTTGCTAACACCACGTGTACTCACCTTCCCTGTCCCCTCGCTCAATCGATTCCTTACCCTATCCCTCGAACCTTCGATATCTCTTCGATACCACCACTGATTTTCCTCTATTTATCCTGCTTGCTCTCCTGTCCTCCTCTCTTCCTCCTGTCCTCTATCCTTTTCTTCCTATCACCGGTTCAGTCGCTTCCTTCCGATATATCGATTCCTCGCATACTCAGTTTGCCCTCCATTACACACGTTGCGCGTGCGTTGTGCGTCCGCCTTATTTCCTTCTCACCTTATGTGCCATTTGCTTGCCTCGATCATAACTTTCTTCTTCGGTCTACATTTCTCCGACTATTTTCTTCCTACCTGTTCCGCAATTTTTCTCGCCTCCATCTCCTTCGTATCCTTTTACCTTCCTCACGTCCTCCTCCACTCCACCCCCCTCATCCTCCTCCCTGTCACACTCCTCCAGACACTCCTACCTCCCTTAGCCTTATCCACCTGTTCCCCCGCCGAGAGCCACGGGGAGACCTCCTCTCAAGACCGTCTTAAGTAATATCTTAAGATGCTAATACGGCTCCGTGATTGGTTAATGACATCTTAAGATTGTATTTAAGACGGTCTTAAATATAAGAACCGATTATATACCGGCCATAGAGATATAATTTGCGTTTTATTTATATCTTTCCGAGACATTTGCAATTTCAACTGTAAATTCATTAACAGCAATATATATTGAATCATCATGTCATGCGACAGTCGATATTTTCAGTGATATCGCATGCAATGCTTTGTCATACTAAAGGCAATACATCGTAGTCGGTTTATGCGCGATATCCTCAATCTTTGCTCGTGTTGCTACTTGTTTTATAATCCGATGACTATTATGTTTCTATTGATGGTCTTGCATAATTCTCCAGCCAAGAGTGCTGCAAAGACTTCAAGAGCAAGTTATATAAATAGTAAAAAAATGCTAAACATAGTTATGCAATTTAAGCAATTCTCACATGCATATTCTTTTGACATTATTAAAAAAATTTTAAATTTTTGCGCGTGAATGTGAGTGTATCTATCGCTTCGAATTATATTTCTTAATAATTCTTAATCGCATTTATATTGGGATTGCTGCCAAACTATTTCAGGAACATCCTGAATGTTTATAAGTTATCGAAGATTTCAGAAATACACGTATGTGGTTGATATTCCTGTTGATATTCATGTATTAATTACGTAATATCTTAATAAAATCGAATGCATAGAATATTTTAAATTATGAGTAACGTTGAGATCAAGACCAGTACAGTGTTACACAATGAAACATCGTTTTTTTTAATCGATATAACCTTCAGCAAATACATATTGCAAACGAACAATTATATAATGAAAAATTATATATTTGCGCTGGTTATAACATATGTAGACTATATATGTATAACACTTCATTAAATTAAGAAGTAGTCTACCACGTAAGGCAGTTGGCTCACGATCCAGAGGTCCCGAGTTCGAATCCCACCAAGGTAAGTGTTTTTTTCAGATTTTTCAGATACGAGAAAATATTTATAATCATAGTAGACTGCATCTGCATCTTAAGAAACAAAGTTAAAAAATAATAATAAAATTTCAAAATAAATTTTTTTTTGTTGTTAAAATAAACGTTTTTAAACACTAAAAAAATGTCTTTTTAAATGTTAAAATAAACATTTTTTATACATTAAAAAAATGTTTTTTTAAATGTTAAAATAAATATTTTTTCAATGAAAAAAAGGTGTGTTAACCCATGATTTTTAACATTTTTAAAAATGTTTTCAAAAATGTTTTTCAAATGTTTTTAAAAATATTTTTAAAAACATTTTTTTGCTGATTGGGGAAAAGGCGCAGACTTCTTACGAGGACGACCCTTACTGACCGCCTTACTTGCAGCTACAAACTCAAAAATCTCCTTAGAAGAATCTAGAGGAAGAGAGGAGGAATCCTGAGATAGAGAAGCCTCCGCCTTACTCCTCTTTCTCCCCCTCGTGACCGAAGGTGTGTTCCGAGGAGGGTCCTCCGAGTCCCCCTCCGAATGAATCCCGATCACTTCATCCGCATCCTGACCCATGTTGTCGTCATTCTCGCCTCCAATCGTAGAAAATACTGGCCTGTTGATATCCACACCAGCAATCTCGCCGCCATCAATTGCCACAGCCAGCTCACGGTCCGGGGTAACAGACACCGAGCAATCGATAAAATCACCATGTAAGTAATCCCTGGCCAGTGCAGAGGCCGTATCAGACCCCACGCCGGACGCTCGATCCATCGTTTGGTGCGTCTCACAAGCCAAGAAGTCTCCATCCTTCTCGATGTCGGCTTCCTCAGTCGCCTCGTCAGCCACCATTTCAGTAATCGCCTCTACGGTAGCTATTTCACTACCGGCGCCCGTAGGCAACGCCGGCAATGGCCCTTCGCAGGTTAACGACGCATCCACCCCAAAGACGATAGGGGGAGTACGCCGGTCGCTGAGGATCCGAGACCCCAGCGACGGTAGATTCCTATTAGAGTCCGACATTTCATGAATCTAGAGTTGGTTTTTTATCCTTCAGGTGAATTCGATGGCTGTTGGATGGTATTCGTTCTGTTTTTGGTCAAAAAGTTGCGGATAATGATGGCATTGTGCGAAGGTGCGTTATCATGGTGCAAAATCCACGAGTTGTTTGCCCACAAATTCGGTTTTTTTTTGGCGAACTGCTTCACGAATTCACCTGATTTGGCTCCCTGCGACTTCTTTCTGTTCAATCAAATCAAAAAACCACTACGAGGAACGCGTTTTAGCAGCCGAGAGGAGATAATGGAAAAATCGAAGACGGCTCTGATGGCCATACCGAATACCGAGTATAAAATATGTTTCGAGGATTGGATCAAGCGCTGGCATAAGTGCGTTGCAGTCGATGGGGAGTACTTTGAAGGGGATAATATTAATATTGACGAATAAACTTGTACTTTGCATTTTTTAAATAAATTCCGGGAACTTTTTGATCAAGGTAGTATGTCAATTTGCTCAAAATTGAGCCCGAATATGTGATTTACATAACACATACTAATCCAGTATTGCCGTGGATATACAAAGTAATCGACACGCAGAAAGTTTAACGACTCTAAATGAATCAAACCATCCATAACAATAAAATTCTGCTATAAGTAAGAACAAATATATCTAACAAATAGGCTTGAGGTTATTATAGCTTTACAGCTACGCAAAAGAAAAAATATTCGAATTTATAGTGAATTTATATTTTCACAATCCATAAAATATGTCTAAGAAATTATATTCCATCAAAGATACCCGGTATAATTATACGTAATTATCATAATAATGATGGATAGTTTAGAGGACGGAAAAATTTTGGTTTAAATCGACTTTTCATTTGATCCAAAATTTATATATAATTTCAACGGATTACTCATTCTAAGTTCCCAACCTGACAGGTGGTCGATATTTCGACCACCCCCGGCCGCAACGTAAAAGCCAATATAAAAAAATTGTTTTTGCTATTTAAGCCTCAAAGTTGGTATATTCATGTTTTTTGATGTTCTGAATACGAAAAACATATTGAAAAAAATCTTGAAAGCATTCTTGACCTTTTTTTTTTTTTTTTGACGCAGGAGAAATCTTCCATCATCGGGCCCACCACGGAGCAGCCAGGGCTAACCTGACCACGCCCGATCGGGGAGCGCCCGCGGCAACCAGTCACGGACCCCGAAGGGTCAACGATCAGGGGTTTTACGCCGCGGGCAACCAGTCACGAGCGCGGCCGGCGCCCGGCCGCGTCCGAGGGATGGCCCGATGACCCCCCAGCCCTCGCTCCCGGGGTGGAGCGAGGGAGTGTCGGATTCTACGAGCCCGCGCGTCCCAATTACGGGGGAAGCGGCGAGAGAGCCGAGGCCCTCACCCGCACGCCCCCAAGGAACGCGCGCGCCCATAGCCTACCGACTAAAACTCCTGCGAGTGACCCTATCTTGCGCTTAAGGGAGAGCCCTGGGAATCGCACTGATCCTTCCGCGAGCTCCCCCGCGCACTCGCTTCTTCGAGACATCTAGTTTGTGGCGGATGAGTGTCACCACCCTCATCCTCCACCCCTCCCTCCGGGGTTGCCACTGCCCGTGAGGGCAGTAGCAGCGGGCGAGCGACGGTCCCCGGTCGCTTCGCCCGCCCCCCGGGCGGGGAGAGGAGAGAGGCGGCGTGCCGCACTCCCTCCTCCCCCCGCGCCCCCCTAGGGGGGCAGGCGGGCGCCGTCCCGCGGGAGGACGAGGTCCGTCGGAACCCCATCCCCGCGAGTCCGGCACCCTGCCCTCGCAGGCCAAGGGGAGCGCTTGTGGAGGACACCCCATGGGGAGTCCTCCCGAGCCCCCCTTGGCCCGCACCCTCCACCGACCTGCTCGGCACCAAATTGCGTCGGGAGGGGAGAGATCCCCACCTCCGTGGAGGTTCTGGGGATCCCCCCCCCTGCCGATGCCCACTCCCCTCCTTTTTCCTAACACGCGGTTCCCCTATTCCGGGGGGAGACCGCGCCAAGACTTTAGCCCTGTTGTCTTTATTCACTTTCCGAGTGAGGGGGGGCAGCTTCTCCCCTTCTCACTCGTTCGTCCGCCTCCTTCTTACGCATAACTGCATTGGCGAAGGAGGCGAACTCCCTCCAATTCCTACTCCCCTCCTCACCCGGCCTGACCAGCTTGGCCACGACTGCCGGGAGGGAGAGGTCCTCGCCTATCTGTGCCCGGAGGGCACGGCGTTCTTTTGCCCACGCTGGACAGACTTCCAGGGTGTGCTGCGCCGTGTCCGCCCCCTCCGAGCAGTGCCAGCAGCGCGTGGTGCGCTCCTTCCCGATTCTGTGCAGATACTCCCCGAAGCACCCATGCCCGGTTAGCATCTGCACAGAGTGAAAGGTCAAGTTACGCTTCTTGACTCCTTCCACCCACTCTCCAAATACCGGCTGGACAGCCATGGCGACTCTCCTTCCGTATTTTTGGCGGGGATCCGCCAACCATTCCTGCCATCGGTCGATTAACGTCGCCATGGCCTGGGACCTCAGCGCCGTCCTTATTCGCGGGGTAATGGCCCCAACCTGCCGCGGATTTCTCGTACGCGATCGTACGTTTCTGCGTACGATCTCGCGAGCAGGTGTGCAGGGGGTATACCCGTGAGGACGGTCGCTGCTACGTGGGCGACGGTCCTATACGCCCTCGCCGCTCTGAGGGCGATCACGCGTTGCGTGCTCTCTAACTTAGCCCTCAGACCGCGCGAGCTCTCCGCTTTCGTCCACCACACGGGCGCGGCGTACATCAACATTGAATGGACCGTCGCCATGTAGAGGCGGCGCACGCGACCCCCAGCCCCCCCAAGGTTGGGTAAGAGCCGAGACAGGTTATTAGCCACCTGCCTCGCTCTCGGGGCCACACTGTCGACGTGCGCGCCAAAGTCCCTAAAGCATTCTTGACCTTAAAATGACGATCTATTTTGTACCAAAAGCGCAGTGAACTCCAACTACATCCGTGGAGATGCACAAAGTTAAACAGTCTCCAGGATTTTTTTTACTATTTTTGCCTTATTTAACACACCAAATTTTGCCTGAAAACATTAAATAGTTTGTGTGCCTTAGGTGGTCGATATTTCGACCACCCCCGCCCTCTAAAGGTTAAAATCCATACTGAATAAAAGAAATCTCTAGTTAATGTACAAAATTATTATCAAAATAATCAAAAATTAATATTTCTATATAGTTAAGCAAAAAGAGATAACAAAGCATACACATCATAACGTCGGTTAAGTTATAATTATTGAAATATCAAAATATACGCGCGTATAATGTGGCAAAACTGTGACATTATCAAATTATTCAAAGTTCACTGTATGCAAAGTATCGTGCGTATGAATCAGTCATAGGCTGAAAAGTCCCTAGGATCAGGCAAACCAAGTTATTCATCTATAATCTCTTGATCGTAGTTTGAAGATCGCTCGCGCGCATCGAATCAACCTGATCACAATAATAATAGATAAACAGTTATGTATTGTTTAACAACTTACCGTGTCGCATAATTACGGGATAATTAGGAAAGTGCGGATAATAATGTGTGTATATGTGAACAAGTACAATAATTACACAAACATTAACACGAAGAGGTCCAGACAAATTATAAGTCATGTATAATGTTTTAAAAGAGAGGGATCAATTTTATTATAATAATATATATTATATTATATTTATTTATTTCTTCTCCCTGTCCATCAGTATCCTCCCAGGTAGCAAGCACTCGTCATTTTGACGTCAAATACTAGTCATGTTGTACAAATGACGTCAAATGACCAAAAAGTGACTATGTCTTTAAAAATGACATCAAGAGACACGGTAGTGTCTCGCGCCAAGTACACGCGGAGCGAGACCAACCGTGAAGCTGGATTCAGACAGGACGCGTCAAGCGTCAAGCAGCGAGCAGCAACCAATCAGCGAGGCGATATTTTCTACGTCACTGCTAACGCGTCGCCCAAATTCAACTCTGTTGGATTTTGATACTAGCAGCAAGCAGCAGTACGTGCAATGGCTGTAGATGGGCTGTAACGTCTTCGGTTCAAAAGGCAAAATGGAAGAGTCATCAGAGTATTATGTAAATAAATACGATTTATATAATTTTATATAATTCTTTCAGATTTGAAAAATTAGTAAGAAATATATGTGAGAGATCTGAATTTCAGGTGTGTGGAATGTGTGGGAAGGTTATGGAAGGTGAGATGTGCAGTGAATGTCCTGTTTTGGGAGACGAGGAGAATGAAGTAAGCCTCGAGGAACTTCTCATGAGCGAAGTGTCAAGGAGACGCGAGCTGTGGGATCCTTCAATAGAACTGAAATTAAGAACACCTGCAATAACTGCAAAATCGTGGGCTGCTATCGACGAGGCTTTAGGTACGTTTAATTAAAGTTCTTGCTTCGCCATACATTTTATATATTCATATAATAATCTTCCTATGTAGGCATTTTACCAGGCACAGCAAAAAAACGCTGGAAGACGTTGCGTGACGTCTATGCACGCAAACTGGCAGAGGAAAAAAAGTATGTTCCATCAGGGAGTGGTGCTTCTCAGACGTCGACTGTAAAATGGAAATATTTTGCTTCCCTCGACTTTTTGAGGCCAACTATCGGTTATCGGAAGTAATAAACGCATTTTTTTGTTTCTTTTATTACATTCTCTACAAATTTTCATATTTCTTATTTTTCAGAACTTCCACGAATATACACTTGTCGCAACCTTCCTCATCAAAGGTGTCTGCAATGGATAATAATGACGATCATCAGTCTAGATGCTCGAGTTCGCATTCTGATGCCTCGTCAATACAGTCAGCGCAGACACTTGCAAAGACTTTTTTTTTTTTTTTTTTTTTTTACAGCTTGTGCAACTAGAGATATTAACCTAGCATATTTATTTAAGGATTAAAGAAACGTCGAATGAGCAGCACTGGATCCTCGGACACTGGGTTCGAAAATTCGTTATTAGAGGCAATCGAGAAATCAGCACCGTCCTTACCACTCATAGATGAGGTCGGAGCATTTTGCAAGTTTTTAGAAATGCGTTTGAGAAATTTGGACATCCGGACGTATCGCAGAATGTCTCATAGCATAATGAAGACAATGATGGACCTCGAATCTGAACTACCAGAGTATGCAGGAGATGACTATTAATTTTCTTATCTTACTATCATGTTTTTTTTCCAATTCTAAAAATTTTGCGCATTAAGTGTGTCCTAATCGAATTTCGAAACAATAATCTTATAAATTCATTTCTTTAAACTCGACATTAATACCTATTCCATCACTTATTTAGGAATTACAATTGTACATAGTAAAAGGAAAGAAAAAGGAATTACATTTTGTACATAGTATAGGCTATATCATTATGTTTCATTTTCTATTCAGTCCACAGAGATTTCATACGTCATCATCCGCCGGAGAGATCCACTCAATGGGGATAAGTCGAAATTAAGACATATTTTTATATTTTTATACAAGCAGAACACATTTATATCGTTCTTATGAAATGTATATATTATTCAATATATATAATGTATATATTGTAACAAAATAAGAACACCAATTGGTTAAAAAGAATTAGATTATTTATTCACGTATGAGAACATGTCTGACTCCCATGATAGATGTAAGATGACTTAACCAAACTAAAAATTAGGTAATTGAAGTGCGTTGCTATGTAACAAAAGATCATCATAGATCTCACACATAAATGCATGTGCCATTTATAACAATATTTACAACTATCACAGATTCCATTGCCACGGAACAGCACCTTCATGTAAAAAATAGTTTTTAAATTCTTCGCGAATATTTGCGGCATATCGCGAATGCGCTTGACCGCCTGCACGACCTATCCTAAGGAACGTCGAAGAAGTTTCCATTTGTCGCCATTGTCCTTCAATAATGTTTCCATTTTCAGATATGGAGTCAGAAAATTGTGGAGAACAATATCCAGGCTCTGTTAATAGAAAATTATGGAGCACTACAATTGCTTTTATAATTTTTTCTGCAGTTTCAACAGATGTAATTATAGGTTTTTGGCAAATTCGAAATCTTGCAGCCATGATGCCGAATGCATTTTCCACCACTCGTCTAGCTCGACTTAAACGATAATTAAATATTTTCTGTTCTTTAGTTATATTTCTTCCGGGATATGGTCTCAAAGTAAATTTATTCAGCTGAAATGCTTCATCAGCCACAAGCATATATGGCAAAGGTGGTCTGTCAACGGAGTATACTGATGGCATTGGTACATTCAATTCATCCCGATGAAACATTTGGCCCATTACGGAATTTAAAAAAACTCCGCCATCACTATGCCGGCCTTGGGCACCAATATCGACAAGCATGAATCTATAGGAGGCCGAGACGATAGCCATGAGCACAATACTGTGAAATCCTTTATAATTGTAGTACGTGGAGCCAGCATGATCTGGACACTAAAAAAACCTTAATTATTAAAGATAAAATAGCACATAAAATCTATGATGTGTCTCGGTTCACAATTTACCTTTATTGCAACGTGTTTACCATCAATTGCGCCAATGCAATGTGGAAAGTTCCACTGTTCTTCAAACTCAGCAGCAATTTTTGTCCAGTTGGCGCTAGAAGGTTGAAATAACTCATCCTGTAACACGTTCCATAGTGCTTCACAGGTTTCCTGTACAATCATTGAGACCGTACTCCGTCCCACTCTATACGCATAAGCCATAGAACTCATTAAGTCTCCTGATGATAAGAACCTATCAATGAAGAATTGAACAAGTCGATATGATTTATTAACATAAAAATTTGTTCTAACGTAGCACTGACTTACCGAAGAGTTAAATATAATCGATCCTTCGCAGAAATTGGTTCCCTGTAATTAGTCACTTGTTTTTCAATTAGCGGTTGCACTCGTTGTAGTAGAGCATTAAACTTTTCCACACTCATACGACAATATTGAAAATGTGCATCTTGATCACCCAGACGCATTTCATTTACAAGATTGTAGCCATCACCTTGATTAATTCGTTCACGGATTATAGGCCTCACCCAATAACGTCTATTTCTTCTACGCCGTTTACGATAAACATATAGTAACGCTAATAGCAGTAATCTTCGTCGTTGTAAAAGCTCTAAATACTCGTAATTATTCTGCATTCTGATTTTGTCTGCCAACGTCTAACCAATTGTTGTCAAAAGTTTTTAAGTTATAGATGTTTTGACGCTTGACGCTATCACAGATTAATAGACAGATAGCCAAAGGTCCGGGTTGAGACGAGACCAGCATTTCTCACTGGTTTCAGCGCCATACCGTGTAGCGGCCAATGCAGTAACTACTCTTAAGATAAAGCGGGTCATTTTCGGACGAAGTCGCGCCGCGGTAACAGTCGTTTCGCTAACAGTCGATAAGTCGCGTCGAAAGCTATATAATTCTATAACTCTTATAACTACAGTTTCGTTATCATCGTTATAATATCGTCGTTGTGCAGATATAATATATGATAAAAAAGCTGCGCAATGACAATATAATGATAACGAATTGTTATTAATAGTTATAGAATCAAAGCACTGATCTCTAAGCCAAGAACTCCGCGTGACGTGTTAGAGAAGTTATTATTGCAATCAAAATTAAGTATGTTAATTGTTAGGACTTTCAGCTCTTAAAAGAAATTTGTTATGTCAATTGTAGTTAAAAAGATATTGATGATTAACATAGAGTCTATTGCATCAAAGTTGCGACTTACATAGACCATTAATTAAGAAACTATGAAATTTTTTTTTGTTATTCAAACTTAAGAGTTTTTCAGGTTGTTAAATATTAATCTAATGTTAAATTCAGTTGATAAATTCAAAATGTCGGAGCCATATAGCAGCCAAATATCAAAAGTAAAAATTTTATTATTTTTATTTTTAATATCCGCTATTTTTAATTAACTTTGCCATAATATTGCGATTATTTATAAAAAAAACCCTTAACTTCAAATACATAATTAAAAAATAATTCATAAATTCTGAATGGTATGTAACTGCAACTTTTTGACGCAATAGATTCTGTGTTAATCTCGGTGTTAATATAATCATGCATTAATTATATATTTTTAATCATAAATGACATAAGAAATTTCTTTTAAGAACAAATAAAAGATAAATATTTTAATAAGAGAAGCTTCTTTGACCAAACTGACGTTTAATCGTAATATTACATCAATCCATATAGTAATATTAAATTATTCTCGACGTTTCGACACTCGTTTTGTGTCCTTATCTAGAGTTAAACTAAATATTTTAATTTGCGATGCTTCTTTAATAAACTTATTCTATTAATTATAATGATTATTTATACTGTGTAGGAAAGTTTCATGTTTGTATATCAATTAAAATTTCAAATAAACTTTTATGTAATTTCCTTGATAATTTCATAAAATTAATATTTTCATCAAATTAAACTGCCAAATACGGTCAGGTTAAATTTTGTTCATTTTAGTAACAATTTTTCGTGTGAATTTTAAAAGTATATTCTTTCGCTTCGTCAACTACACGAGCCGTACTTTCAATCTTGAAACGCAGTCTGAAACTGAAACATAAAATCACATAATTAAATTGATAATCAATTTAACAACACCGATACTATACCCATCTCCACACACACTGCAAAAAATGTTACGAAAATATTTTTAGTTTATAAAATTATTGATTATAATTTTTATTTTTATTTAAATTTTTATTAATATCTAATATTTTTAATTTTAGTTTATAAAATTAATTTTTATTTTATTATTAATTTCTTAAATTTTAATTTATTAATTTAATCAAGAAATATATTTTTTACATATCAACTGATATCTTTCGGGAGGTCGTATCTTACACAATTCGAGGTCGATTTTACACAATTTCCGGTTTTTCTGCTTAAACGCTCAGTCAGGCAACCCCGAAGCTAAGTGTCTACATCCTATCTTGAAATAGATTACCAAAAATGAATTATAATTGTCGAAATTTTCTCGTATTTGTAGATACGACAAATTTGCACTTCAAAATTATAATAAAATGGACAAGATACAACATATTTATTTTTGAATGACAATAATAAATGTTATTCAAAAATAAATATGTCGTATTTTGTTCATTTGATTACAATTTTGAAGTGCGTCATATCTATAAAAATTGCGTTTTTGCGTTTGTTTCCCACAAAAAATATCAAATTAAACAATAAAGCTGTATTTTAATTCCAAATCACTATACTTTTGAACAGTAAAGCAAACTATCTCGTTTGTTGCTTATCAACAAAACAAAAATTTACGAATAGTGTAAAGTGACAGTTTTTGACGACCTTCCGAAAGATATCAGTCGATATACGATAGAAACAATAAAAAATATGAACAAGAAAAGATTTTGTCATCGTTGAAATGGAATTCGAACTTGCGAAGATCTATAAACGACAAAACATTTATGTTATTGAGTTATTGATTATTTTTACTGCCCAATCTATTGTAAGTAAATGCAAAAGTTAAGTGAAAAAGCAAAACAAATGTAATGCGCTAAACATATTTTAATGTATAATACGCTGCTTTTTAGTATTATATTAAGTGTTATTTGCAATTGGGAACAAAGTTCTCTGGGAAATTTTAAACATCATCGCAGGTGATGACCATTACATGATTTATCGGAAAGATAAGTACAGGAAGATTTTTCAATTTTAAAATATTTATTGTTATTTTATAATAAAACATTACATTTACATTCTCTCACTTTGTGAGATTTTACATTATTTTATATCACGTTTCACTTGATTGATAATCAGATTTGCCACAAAGAACCCTGTCTATTTCAGAACCCTCGTGTCTAACAACGAGACTTTGCTAAAATAAAAAATTATTGTTAGAGGAATATTCTACAGACACAATCTTCTAAGTCGACATTGTTTAGAGATACACTCTCTGAAACATTAGAAAAATATACTATATAGCATTCTTTCATTCGATTTTTCGGCATCCAGGACATTTCTCCGTGGTGATAGTGGTAATGGATACGATCAATTATTTTGAATATCCCTGACTCACATCCAGAAACTTGCAATTGGCTGGATCAGTAGTAACAAATTTATTTGTATAAAGTACTTCAATTGATATATTAAAATAGTTTATTATCCGTCATCACAAAGAGGTGCCTAAGACGTCGAAAAATCGAATGAAACAAAACCATTTCGTACATTTTTCTAATTTTTCAAAGAGTGTATCTCTGAACGGTATTAACTTACAATAAAGGATTATGTTTATACAGAAATATTTTGATCCTCTAACAATAATCTTTTATTTTAAGTCTCGTTACTAGACGCGAGGGACCTAAAACCTTTATAAAAATGGACAAAGTTCTTTGTAAGTAAGTTTAATGTGTAAATTGGCAATAATTTGCTATTAATTTACTTACTGGATTATAAACACGCTGCTGTATTACAGACGGGTTGCAATCATATCTATCCATTAGAGAATAGATATTTTGTACTCTAAACGGTAAGATATAAATGCACCCATGTGCTCATATGGGTAGCAATTAATTTACTCCATTTGCACGAATTCTTGTATGAACACAGTGCACAAGATGACACTAATGCAGATAGATGAGCGAGCGTATATTTTATTTACACATTATAAACAGCGCTAAGCGCAGAATGCATTTTTACAGTAGTCACTGCGGCGAGCACAGAATGCATTTTGACTGTTATAGCCGTATTCATAGTCCTTCCTTGAGGAATAAGGATTCCTTGTTCCTTATTAGTTATTCTACATTTTATTAACCTTCCTTGATCGATCAAGGAACCTTAAAATTTATGAAATGTAGAATGAGGAACAAGGAATCCTTACTCAAGGAAGGACTATAATATGAATACGGCATCTCTATCAAGTTAGTCCCCCCACCATCGCAAAAAAATCCGCACCTATTAAAAAATTTAGTGCAATTTATGTGCTAATTTGTTGCTCTAGTTCGGATTTTGTTGCTTAAACCGTTTAGCAGGAAATCGCGATCGAAATGGGTGGGGCCAGCTTGTCGTCAAGCTAGCCCCCCCCCCCCCTCCCATAATAAAAAACCTATATAGAGTGCTCAAATTAAAAAAAAAACAATACACCAGAATTTATTGCCTTTTTGTTGCTCCAAGATAGCGTAAAAACATTTTTGAAATATAATGTTTTTTTTAGAAAATAAGTATATCCGAATACTTAACAGACACCACTATATTGACTACATCTTAAACAACGTTATATTTCCAAAATGTTTTCACGCTATCTTAAAGCAACAAAAAAGCAACAAATTCTGGTATAAATGTTTTTTTAATTTGAGTACTTTATGTATATTTTTTCGTATGGGGGGGGGGGCCAGCTTGACGCAAGTTCCAGCCCCACCACTTACTAAAAAACACATATAGAGTGCTCAAATCCAAAAAACAAATACACCACAATTTGTTGCTTTTTTGTTGCTTTAAGATAGCGTAAACAAATTTTTGAAATATGAGGTTCTGTAAACAATGCCACTAATAAATATTATATCTTCGACCGTTATCTACGACTTCCGTGGCTAAAAACTAAATAAAGAATTTGTTGCTCGTATCTTTTTGTTATTTAAATATTCTATAAACTGTGCCCTACCAGAATATGCAACGTATGATTTTGTTGCTCGTCCCTAATTGCAATAAACAAATTATTTATCTCCGCGTCGACCGTCATCTACGACTTCGATAGCTAAAAATTAAGTAAAAGAATTTGTTACTCGGGTCTTTTTGTTATTCAAATATTCTATGGACCGTGCCCTACCAGAATATGCAACGTATGATTTTGTTGCTCGCCCCTAACTGTCAATAAACAAATTATTTATCTCCGCGTCGACCGTCATCTACGACTTCAATAGCTAAAAATTAAGTAAAAGAATTTGTTACTCGGGTCTTTTTGTTATTCAAATATTCTATGGACCGTGACCTACCAAAATATGCAACGTATGATTTTGTTGCTCGCCCCTAACTGTCAATAAACAAATTATTTATCTCCGCGTCGACCGTCATCTACGACTTCGATAGCTAAAAATTAAGTAAAAAAATTTGTTACTCGGGTCTTTTTGTTATTCAAATATTCTATGGACCGTGCCCTACCAGAATATGCAACGTATGATTTTGTTGCTCGCCCCTAACTGTCAATAAACAAATAGTGGAGGCAAATTAGGTTTTTATCTCGGAACCGGTTAAAACTACTCGGATTTGAACGTTTTTTTTTTAAATGTAGGTAATTAAAAACACTACAATGTTTATGGGTTAAAAATTGACGCTAATTGTTTATTTAATAAATTTTCAAGTTTATTTTAATTATAAAATTTTTTACATAAAAAACATTGTTAATATACAACATAATGTCCAGAAATCAATACCGAAAGACTATGTGAAGGAAGTACTATTGCAGAAGAATGTATACGACCTTTTTTCAAGGTCTATACCGGGTTTCATTTTAATCGCCCCAGGAAAATATCTTGAAAAATATGAAAGATACGGAAAAACGTTTCAGACAAAAGTTGTTTGGTTCGAAGGGGGACATAAGATGGTGTCATTGGTTTGACCATGAGTGGACGTGCCGAGGTCATATAGAGTTCAACTTTGTTTTTTTAAATGGAATCTCCTATTTTTTATTGCATATTCTTGTAGCTTACCTAAAGAGCTTTTCAAAACACTATATTTAAGTATTTTTTCATGAAGTACTTTTCGAGTTACAAAGCTTGAAAGTTACAATCTCGCCGGCATTAGCATTATCCAAGGTGTACCGGCAAGAAACAATATAAACTATTTACCTTTCATATTTTGTATATCAAATTTATTCACTTCTGTAATGTTATTTTTTATTCTGTAAAATATTACATTTCGAATTTTATAAATTGTAATCAATAAAAACATAATTAACTATCTGAAAAACTTCTTTTTTATAATTATTTTAAGTTTATAAACAAAAAATGCAAGCTAGTACGTTTAAAAAATGTTTTGTCTTAGAATTTCAATTTTTCGGAATTTTTTGAATTTCCTATTTAAAGCGTCAATTTTTAACCCATAAACATTGTAGTGTTTTTAATTACCTACATTTTAAAAAAAAAAACGTTCAAATCCGAGTAGTTTTAACCGGTTCCGAGATAACGCACTTTTTTGGTCTAATTTTGCCTCCACTAAAATTATTTATCTCCGCGTCGACCGTCATCTACGACTTCAATGGCTAAAAGTTAAGTAAAAGAATTTGTTGCTTGGCACTTTTTGGTCTTAAAAATATTTTATGGACCGTGCCCTACCAGAATAAGCAACGTATTATTTTGTTGCTCGCCCCTAACTGCAATAAACAAATTATTTATCTCCGCGTCGACCGTCATCTACGACTTCAATGGCCTTAACTTAAGTAAAAGAATTTGTTGCTCGGGTCTTTTTGTTATTTAAATATTCTATGGACCGTGCCCTACCAGAATATGCAACTTGTGATTTTGTTGCTCGCCCCTAACTGTCAATAAACAAATTATTTATCTCCGCGTCGACCGTCATCTACAACTTCGATGACTAAAACTTAAGTAAAAGAATTTGTTGCTCGGGTCTTTTTGTTATTATGTTATTGACAGTTAGGGGCAAGCAACAAAATCATACGTTGCATATTCTGGTAAGGCACGGTCCATAGAAAATTTTAAAACCAAAAAGTGCCGAGCAACAAATTCTTTTTCTTAACTTTTAGCCATTGAAGTCGTAGATGACGGTCGACGAGAAGATAAATAATTTGTTTATTGACAGTTAGGGGCGAGCAACAAAATCATACGTTGCATATTCTGATAGGGCACGGTCCATAGAATATTTTAAGACCAAAAAGTGCCAAGCAACAAATTCTTTTACTTAACTTTTAGCCATTGAAGTCGTAGATGACGGTCGACGCAGAGATAAATAATTTGTTTATTGCAGTTAGGGGCAAGCAACAAAATCACAAGTTGCATATTCTGGTAGGGCACGGTCCATGGAATATTTAAATAACAAAAAGACCCGAGCAACAAATTCTTTTACTTAAGTAAAGGCCATTGAAGTCGTAGATGACGGTCGACGCGGAGATAAATAATTTGTTTATTGCAGTTAGGGGCGAGCAACAAAATCATACGTTGCTTATTCTGGTAGGGCACGGTCCATAGAATATTTTAAGACCAAAAAGTGCCAAGCAACAAATTCTTTTACTTAATTTTTAGTCATCGAAGTCGTAGATGACGGTCGACGCGGAGATAAATAATTTGTTTATTGCAGTTAGGGGCAAGCAACAAAATCGCAAGTTACATATTTTTGTAGGGCACGGTCCATAGAATATTTTAAGACCAAAAAGTGCCAAGCAACAAATTCTTTTACTTAACTTTTAGCTATTGAAGTCGTAGATGACGGTCGACGCGGAGATAAATAATTTGTTTATTGACAGTTAGGGGCGAACAACAAAATCATACGTTGCTTATTCTGGTAGGGCACGGTCCATAGAATATTTAAATAACAAAAAGACCCGAGCAACAAATTCTTTTACTTAATTTTTAGCTATTAAAGTCGTAGATGACGGTCGACGCGGAGATAAATAATTTGTTTATTGCAGTTAGGGGCAAGCAACAAAATCGCAAGTTGCATATTCTGGTAGGGCACGGTCCATAGAATATTTAAATAACAAAAAGACCCGAGCAACAAATTCTTTTACTTAAGTTAAGACCATTGAATTCGTAGATGACGGTTGACGCGGAGATAAATAATTTGTTTATTGCAGTTAGGGGCAAGCAACAAAATCGCAAGTTGCATATTCTTGTAGGGCACGGTCCATAGAATATTTTAAGACCAAAAAGTGCCAAGCAACAAATTCTTTTACTTAACTTTTAGCTATCGAAGTCGTAGATGACGGTCGACGCGGAGATAAATAATTTGTTTATTGACAGTTAGGGGCGAGCAACAAAATCATACGTTGCTTATTCTGGTAGGGCACAGTCCATAGAATATTTAAATAACAAAAAGACCCGAGCAACAAATTCTTTTACTTAATTTTTAGCTATCAAAGTCGTAGATGACGGTCGACGCGGAGATAAATAATTTGTTTATTGCAGTTAGGGGCAAGCAACAAAATCGCAAGTTGCATATTCTGGTAGGGCACGGTCCATAGAATATTTAAATAACAAAAAGACCCGAGCAACAAATTCTTTTACTTAAGTTAAGACCATTGAAGTCGTAGATGACGGTCGACGCGGAGATAAATAATTTGTTTATTGCAGTTAGGGGCAAGCAACAAAATCGCAAGTTGCATATTCTTGTAGGGCACGGTCCATAGAATATTTTAAGACCAAAAAGTGCCAAGCAACAAATTCTTTTACTTAATTTTTAGCTATTGAAGTCGTAGATGACGGTCGACGCGGAGATAAATAATTTGTTTATTGACAGTTAGGGGCGAGCAACAAAATCATACGTTGCATATTCTGGTAGGGCACAGTTTATAGAATATTTAAATAACAAAAAGACCCGAGCAACAAATTCTTTACTTAGTTTTTAGCCACGGAAGTCGTAGATAACGGTCGAAGATGCAGTATTTATTAGTGATGTTGTTTACAGAACCTTATATTTCGAAAATGTTTTCACGCTATCTTGGAGCAACAAAAGAGCAACAAATTGTAGTGTATTTGTTTTTTGGATTTGAGGAAATATAACGTTGTTTAAGATGTAGTCAATATAGTGGTGTCTGTTAAGTATTCGGATATACTTATTTTCAAAAAAAACACATTATATTTCAAAAATGTTTTCATGCTATCTTGGAGCAACAAAAAGGCAATAAATTCTGGTGTATTTTTTTTTTGGATTTGAGCACTCTATATAGGTTTTTTATTATAAGAGGGGGCTAGCTTGACGACAAGCTGGCCCCACCCATTTCGATCGCGATTTCTTGCTAAACGGTTTGAGCAACAAAATCCGGACTAGAGCAACAAATTAGCACATAAATAGCACTAAATTTTTTAATAAATGCGGATTTTTTTGCGATGATGGGGGGGCTAACTAAATAGAGGTGAATACAGCTATTAGTCACTGCGGCGAGCGCAGAATACACTTTAACAGTAGTCACTGCGGCGAGCGCAGAATGCATTTTTTAATGAAATTTAATGTAAATACTGTGAAATATAAGAAAAATTAAATTATACTGTTAAAAAATAATAAAAAATTTGTCAAAATATTAGATATCATGAAAGTTATTGAATTTAACTGAAATTAACTAAAAACTGAAATTTTTATAATGATATTTATGGAATAATAATGAAAAAGGATCAATTGATAGTAGAATTTCATTATATTTTCAGTAAAATTTGTATACCAGGGATAATTATTAAATTAATAACTTACTTTCTCTAGCTTCATTTATCACCACGATTCCAACCTTTACTGACAAATTTCTGAGTCCTTGCTCGTTCAGTCGCTTTTTGGAACTGAAGCATAGAAGCCTTCGTTAATTTGAGAATTTAGCTGATGCTAATTCGAGTTTGTAAGACTATAAGTCTACTTTTTGTTGAGAATTACTATTTTTTTATGTCACAGTTTTAAAAAATTCGATTTTTACTAAAATAGATTTTTTACTACTTGACTATTACATAGCTTGACTTCGGAAAATTTTTTGATATGCGATGATTAAAGCCGTTTGCTTCACATTTTTCAGCCTTCTAACACGATTTTTCTCGCCATTAAACAAATAATTATTTTTAAAGTTTTAATTGTTAACAACTCTCTAATTAAATTTATAGTTTGACCACCCATACATTTTGACTATTTGTTAATCGGTTTTTTGGGCTTTCAACTTGATGTGGCTTCTTATAATAACTCCATATAATTTGTATACTATAATTATTAATATTAAGAAAGTAAAAACGACCGCTATGATTTAAATCAATAAAGGATAAATTCCATAATAAAAATGCTATAATTATTAATTAATATTAATCTTATGATGTTAAACTTCCTTTTAATTTATTTCATCTCTCGACGGATTTTTTATGTAACGGGATTATTATATGATATGATGTATTACAGTTAATTAGAGGGTTTTATTTGATTGATTGAAAAAGTTTTTGTAAAGCACGAAACGTCTCAGTTATTTTGACGGAATATTAAACTATATTATTTAGAATCATGTTGTTCGGTTATTGACTTTTGTCCTTGTTTTATCTAAGACATACGAGCTTTAGCTACTTATATATTTTTTAATTTATACATATTAAAATTATTGCAATGTTAAAAAAAAACAAATTTTTACATTATCTCATGACAGAAGAGACCATCACCTTCTCGCGGTTTCCGTTGAGCAACAATATGTACGTAATCTATTCGTAAAAGTGAAATACACAGAACTGTTATTGCAAAAATTTGTCCTTTAATTTTACTATATGTATTTTACAAGACATAGTAACTTGTGCCAATGTCAAATAATTAATGAAATAAAATTACTTAAAGTTTCCATGTGCGTAATCTATCGAGCCGGTAGAAGCAATTTTCTATAAATAGTAAACGTGGACGAGCGAGTAAAACGATCGGCTAAAATGCTGAAGGTCTCAAGTTCGAGTCCTGGTTTTTTTTTCTAACTTTTTTTGCATTTTTATTTTTTTAGGCAAATGAGTTGTTATGTAATACATATGAACTAAGGAAAATTGACAATCTTTAAAATTATTTGCATATTTTCTAACAACTTTAGGAAAGTTTAACGATTTGCTCATAAAAAAATAAGAAATTATTTTCAAATTACAAAATAAGTTTTCTTTATTATTATATAATAATAATAGTATTGTTCATTAATCCTCGGTCTCGGCTTCATATATATATATATAATCAATAAATATCGAAAGTAATTAATTAATAAGGGACGACAAGACCTAGGTGTGCGCGCGCGCGCGAGCGCGAGCGCCGAGAAAGAAGCCTAGCACGATTCTCGCCGGCTTACGGCTGACCGAGCGTCAAGCATCTGACATCACTGCATTCACTGCTGAAATCTGGCATCACTGTATATTTAGTCCGGATTCGCACCAGGGGCAAAGTCTGTAGGTAAAATCGGGTATATTTAGTTCGGACTCGCACCAGGGGCAAAGTCTGTAATGTGATTTAGTCCGGACTCAATCCTAGGGGCAAAGTGTGTCGGTAAGGGGCAAAGTGTGTCGGTAATCAAAGCACGGAAATGGTGGTCTCGACTTGAGAGGGGCCATTGGCTATCTGTCTATTAATCTGTGACGCTATCGCTTTCGGTGTGAATAGCGACGATGCTCATAGGCTAGCATTCAGCGCTTGCTGCTCGCTGCTTGACGCTTGACGCGTCCTGTCTGAATCCAGCTTGACTCTTTTACGCGACGCGACGATTTGCAAGTACTCGAGATGTTGAGATCTCGATAACGAGTGAACGGATCAAGTTCTAAATAGGCTTGATCGATAGCTTGGGGTCGATTTGGGGGGGGGGGGGGGTCCGTTCTTTTCATTTTTCCGCTACGTGCCCTACGAGCGGAGATATTGCGAGCAAAAGTCGAAATGTGAAAATTTTATATTAAGATACTCCTCCTCCTCCTCCTCCTCCTAACGCCGACGTCTTTTTGTATATATATCACGTGATCAGAGAAAACGTCACTTTCACTTTTTCGCCACTGGCGGTGGCGGTGCTAGTATCGCCAGTTTCGATATTTGCGCGCATTATTATCGATCTAGTAGGTAAATTATTATAGGTCGATAGACTTATCGGTCAGGAGGAAGATTTTTATATTTAAGTAAATTAGGTACCGTGTTTCTTGATCAAATAATCTTGATAATAAATAATATTATTATAATATTATTATATATATTATTATTATTATCAACCCAGCGAATAAATCCATCGAGTCGATATACAGGTTACCGACGACGAGGTCCAGATAGTGCGCTCCGTAGTTTTCGGTGTCTAGGTGTATTAATACTTTGAATTCGATGTCTACGTGTCTCAGGTTGTCGACGACGAGGTCCAGATAGTGCGCTCCGTAGTTTTCGGTGTCTAGGTGTATTAATACTTTGAATTCGATGTCTACGTGTCCCAGGTTGCCGATGACGACGTCCAGATAATGCGCTCCGTAGTTTTCGGTATCTAGGTGTATTAATACCTTGAATTCGATGTCTACGTGTCCCAGATTGCCGACAACGAGGTCCAGATAGTGCGCTTCGTAGTTTTCGGTGTCTAGGTGTATTAATACTTTGAATTCGATGTCTACGTGTCCCAGGTTGCCGATGACGAGGTCCAGATAGTGCGCTCCGTAGTTTTCGACGTCTAGGTGTATTAATACTTTGAATTTGATGTCTGCGTATCCCAGGTTGCTGATGACGAGGTCCAGATAGTGCGCTCCGTAGTTTTCGACGTCTAGGTGTATTAATACTTTGAATTCGATGTCTACGTGTCCCAGGTTGCCGATGACGAGGTCCAAATAGTGCGCTTCGTAGTTTTCGGTGTCTAGGTGTATTAATACTTTGAATTCGATGTCTACGTGTCCCAGGTTGCCGATGACGACGTCCAGATAATGCGCTTCGTAGTTTTCGGTGTCTAGGTGTATTAATACCTTGAATTCGATGTCTACGTGTCCCAGGTTGCCGATGACGAGGTCCAGATAGTGCGCTCCGTAGTTTTCGACGTCTAGGTGTATTAATACTTTGAATTTGATGTCTGCGTATCCCAGGTTGCTGATGACGAGGTCCAGATAGTGCGCTCCGTAGTTTTCGGTGTCTAGGTGTATTAATACTTTGAATTCGATGTCTACGTGTCCCAGGTTGCCGATGACGACGTCCAGATAGTGCGCTCCGTAGTTTTCGGTGTCTAGGTGTATTAATACTTTGAATTCGATGTCTACGTGTCCCAGGTTGCCGACGACAAAAAACTATAGCGCGAACTTGACGCGGGACACTACCGTGTTATAGGTTATGTATGTGACTGTGACAGCTGGTGACAGCGCGCTAAACGCACTGTCTGCACTGCGCGCAGTACACACACACGTATACATCGAAACTGGCGATTCTAGCAGCACCGCCAGTGTCGAAAAAGTGAAAAGGACACGATTCCAGCCAATGAAATGATAGCATGGCATGAGTGATGAGTAGACGACGTATTTTAATAAAAAAAATTTCACATTTGGACTTTGCGTCGCAATATCTCCGCTCGTAGGGCACGTAGCGGAATATTATAAAAGCAAAATTTCCGAGAGAAGCAACGTGTTGGAGAGAAGCCACGTGTTGAAGATTACGGTTCATTAAAAAGCTACAAATACTATTGATTTCTTATATTAGAAGATAAGTTATAAAGTTAAATCGTTGTATTAACAAAGATTTGTGCGTAAAAATCGAGTTTATGTAAAGAAACATAGATATCAAGGATGATACTACGTCTTAAATTTAAACGAAATTAAGAAAACAAAGGTAAGAAAAAGAGGTAAATTTTATTTTTCAAAAGGTAAAAAAAGGCGCCAAGTACACGCATGGTTACCTCGGAAAAACTAAGTAGTAGTATTATTAATTTTAAATTAATAAAATCCAAGTGGTACTTAATGTGTTTATATTATTAGCATTATTCAAGCTAGATTACGATTATGTCTTGTATCGCAAAATATATACGGCTTATAGAGCTTTACAATCTGTACATACTGTTTGTAAGATATTATTAAAAACTTCAGATTAAGATGCGTAACACTACAAAAAGGCGTGATATCTGTACAAAATTACCTTTTAAAAAAAAAAGGTAAAAAAGGCGCCAAGTACACGCATAGTAGTGTATATGTATTATGTTGTTACCTCGAAAAAAACAAAGTGGTAGTATTATACCTCCAAATAGCTTTACCCTGTACATACTGTTTATAAAATGCGTAATACTACAAAAAGGCGTGATATCCGTACAAAATTACCTTTCTTAAAAAAAAGGTAAAAAAGGCGCCAAGTACACGCATAGTAGTGTATATGTTGTTACCTCGAAAAAAAAGAAAGTGGTAGTATTATACCTCGAAAAAACCTAAGTAACAAGTGGTAGACGTAATCTTTGTATCTCGAAAAATCTCGAAAAAATCTAAGCACTAGTATTTTTATTTCCAAAAATTATAACCGAAGTGATACACATCACAAAATTATGTTACCTTATCAAAAAAGAGTCGCGCTTTAAGTGATCTATTACAATTACAAAAAAGAAATGATATCTCTGTAAATTACAGCGCCAATTACAGAGAGAACATATATATTGCCTCAAAAAATAATTGTTGCACTACTTTGAAAAATCTTTACATTGTGTTAATTAGAAAAAGAATGTATGATAACAATTTTATAAGATTAAAAAATTTTATTTAAATTTAACAAGGGAATACAAGATAAAACAACCTAGCTTCCGAAGCGCGGATCTAGCTCGCGGCTGGTCAGGGTTCGGAGTAGGCGCGGAGGAAGACACAAGACTCGGTTAACAGAGAAAATGTAACAACGTTTATTTGATTAAGTCCCTTCACAATACATTGGTGTGATCGCGTGGATATCGAGGCGATATAAGGTGTCGCGCGAGAGCGCGGAGTATCGGAGGTATTTACAAGGGTCGCGGATTGACGTGATTTACAAAGGTCGCGGAATATGTACAAACGGTGTGATATATGGTCGCGGGGTGTTGGAGCTATTTACAAAGGTCGCGGGTTGACGCGAATAACGGAGCGGTAAGATATACCGAGAGATCGCGGGGTGGCGGCGATACAGTAAGTCGAGTATCGGCAGTACGTGTAGAGCTCGCGAGCGCGGGTATCGACGATAGGTAAGCGATCGTGCGGCGCGGGACGCGCGAAATCGAGCGGCCAAGATCCTTGGCGGATATACAGAGCACTCTTTATATCCGGTCGCATCGATAGACGGAGGCGGGAGGCGACACCGGGTGGCCAAGATCCTTGGCGGGTAAGAGAGGAGCTCTCTTACCCTGGTTCACTCCGGGTACGGGTTCGTGGATGGAAGTTCGAATCAACCGCCTAGATACGTCACTTGGCAGAGCTAGAGAATACTCTCTACCTCCGGATTGTTCGGATTGGATTTCGGGATCCGTGAGCAGCGGAGAACTGGTCGGGTCGGTTTGCTGGCTCACGGCGGAATCTAATTGTTTAAACAATTTCGCGGCTTATATACCCGTGGCGTGATGTCGGCGTGGCGGGGGTATTCGCGTCGGCAATCGCGAGCGCCGGGCCGGAGCGGCGGGTTGGTCGGGAGTTACGGCGTCCCGACGCTGCGATTGCGTTCGGCGGCGCTCGGCCGTTTTCGGCACCGCTCGGCGCTCCGAGTCGGTTGCCGCGGTAAGTCCGTTCGCGGACTTGTACGCGGGCTTCGCATTTTAAAAATGGGCACGCCGTGCCCTGTCTCGCCCGGCGGATGGTCGGCCGGGCGGCATCCGGCTGCTGCTCGCCAGGAATGATGCGTTTTTCGGGGCGCATCGTTACATCACCCCCCCTCATTTACGAGCGCGAATTTGGCGCTTCTGGTTTACGTCGGCCGGGCTCGTGGTTTGGCCGGCAGCTTCCGGATCTTGCGGACGGTTCCCTCATGGTTAAATCGCACATGCCATTTGAAACCTCGTTCCGTCGTCTTCCACTCTCTGGTGTTGTGGACGGCGTAATGTGGCACCAGGATGATGTGGTCCGGCTCCACCTGCACCGGGATCTTCGGGGGTAGTTTCGAGCCTACGGGCTGGAGTGCCCGTGCCTCCGCGGCTGGTGGTGCGGTAGGCGATGCGGCTGGTGGTGCGGCAGGCGATGCGGCTGGTGGTGCGGCAGGCGTGGTGGTCGTCGGTGCGACCGGTGGCGGGATCGCTTTAGCGGCGTTTGCTTTTCGAGCGAGGTAGGCCGTTGCTGTGATTCGACCTCGGCGGGCCGGCATCGGCGGTGGCGGAGTTGTTAACCACTCCAACTTCTGTCGTTGCTGGTGGTCCGACCTCTGTACCGCGCATCCGACCGTCGGCACGTGTTTGCGTGTCGGCGGAGCGGCTGCGGGTTTTGAGGCTTCAGCGGTGGCGGCAACGGAGGCGGCGGATCCCGTGGTGAACAGCCTCGTCCATGTCGCTCCGAAATCCGGGCAAGCTGGATCGTAGGCGACGGGCTCGGCGAGGATCTCGTCGATTTCGGCCAGGATGTCTTTCTCGATCGCTGATGTTTCCATCTCGAAAGTTAAGACTCGAGTGTCTTCGTTCGTATGCCGGGATCGTTTGTATTGTTATTGCCGATTGTTCTTGTCGATTGTTATTGCCGCGCTTGTTTAACGCATGTCAGGGAGGGGGTCTGTGGCAATGTTTAAGGTTCGTCGTCACCCTCGGTGTCATCGTCGGGGTCGGCGTTGTTTTCGTCTTCGGTTTCGCCGTTGCTCTCGCCGTCGGTTTCGGCGGCATGTTCTTCCTCTGATTCGTCGTCTGGGGGGGACTCTGGCGCGGCTTTCAGATCTTGAATGTGGATATGTCGGATCCATTTTCCGCTTTTGTCGCGCAAGTCCACAATCACGGGAGATACGATTCGGCGCACCTCGAGGGGGCCTCGGAATTTCGGCGCGAGTTTTGCGTTAAACGCTGCGGCTTTGTTGGAGAGTGGGTACTCGCGTTTCCATACCCAGTCTCCAACTTTCGGCTTCCACGCCCTTCGCCTTAAGTTATAGTACTTTTCTTGACGTTGGAACGCGCGTGCGAGATGTATCCTCGTGAGTTCGAAGGCCTCCTCGAGGTGTCGGCGCGTTTCGTCGGGCGGCGGGGCGGCGCCGTTCGGTGCGGCGTCTCGGTTGAGGGGGGATACTGGCTCGCGGCCGTATATCAGGTAGGCAGGTGTGTACCCGGTCGCCTCGTGCCGCGCCGTATTGTACGCGAATTGTAATTCCGGTATCCGTTCGTCCCAATTCCGGTGGTTTTTATCCACGTATTGGGACACCATGGTCTTGATTACGCGGTTTGTTCGTTCTACCGGGTTACAATGCGGCGCGTGCACGGGTGTGTATGCATGCCGCACGTGATGCGCGGCTAACATTTTCGCGAGTTTCGCGGACCGGAGCTGCGTCCCATTATCCGATAGGATGACGTCGGGGCATCCGTGTCGGAAGAGTATCGCCTCGGCGATATTGGTCGTGACGGCGGGCGCGGTGGCGCGACGTAAGGGACGCATCTCCAGCCATTTAGAAAAACGGTCCTGCATGGTCAGGAGCCAAGTATGCCCTCCCTTTGAGCGCGGTAATGGCCCTATCAAGTCTAACGTGACTTGTTGCCAGGGGCGGACGACGGACGTGGCGTGCAGTGCACCAGCCGGTCGTGTCTGCGCGACTTTATGCTTTAAGCATTTCGGACAGTTCCGGACGTATCGCGCTATCTCCCGAAACATACCGGGCCAGTAGTAATATTGCGCGATGCGTGTTATCGTTTTTGCGATCCCGAGATGTCCGGCTGTAGGGGCGTCGTGGTTTTGGTATAGGATTTCGGGGCGGCGGTCTTTAGCTACGCACTCTTTCCATTGTTCGTCGACGGGCGTTTCCTTAAAATCGAGATTATGGAGCACGTGGCGGAGCAGCTTTCCCTCGTTAATCTCGTAGTCCGGATATTCGCGGGGGGCGTTTTGTACGGCGCGTAGCATTCGACGGTACCACGGACAGCGGGGCGGGGGGGTAACGGCGGCTGTCGTGGGCTGGCGAGATAGTGCGTCGGCTACTCGGTTAAGGGCTCCCTTCCTGTAGCGGATTTCTAGGTCGTATTGCTGGAGCTCGAATGCCCACCGGCCCAGTCTCCCGGTGGGTGCGTCGATTTTCTGCAGCCACCGAAGTGACTGATGGTCTGTTAGGACGGTGAACGGGTATCCCTCGAGATAGCCTCGCATGCGGCGGATTCCCCATATCACGGCTAGGCACTCGAGCTCGGTCGCGCTGTAATTTCTTTCGGCCTGATTGAGAGTTCGGCTTGCGTACGCGATGACTCGTTCGCCCTCCGGGAAATTCTGCGTCAGTACGGCCCCTACTCCGGTCGTGCTGGCGTCGGTTTGTAATATGAAACGGCGCGTGAAATCTGGACAGGCGAGGACTGGCGCGGTAGTCAGGGTCGTTTTTAGCTGTTCGAACGCGTTCTCTTCCTCGGGCCCCCACGCCCATCGGGCGTGTTTGCGGGTTAGCGCGGTGAGGGGTGCAGCTACGGTCGCGAAGTCTTGGATAAAACGCCGATACCAGGAAGCGACGCCCAGGAACTGTCTAATCTGTTTTACGGTTTGTGGACGGGGCCATTGGGCGACGGCTTTGACTTTCTCGGGGTCGGTGCGTATCCCCTCGCGGTCGACGATGTGCCCTAGGTACTGTAGGCGGTCCACGCAAAACCGGCATTTGGCAGGATTGAGTTTTAAATTCGCGGCGCGGAGACGGCGGAAAACTTCCCGTAGGATCCGCAGATGTTCTTCGAATGTCTCACTAATTATTATGATGTCGTCTAGATATACGAACACGTGAGGCTCTAATTCGGGTCCGAGTACGGTGTCTAGGAGCCGTTGGAACGTGGCGGGGGCGGAGTGCAAGCCGAACGGCATTACTTTGAAATGAAAGAGCCCTTTCCCGGGTACGGTGAACGCGGTGATTGGTCGACTTGACGGTGTAAGCGGGACCTGCCAGTAGCCACTTTTCAGATCGAGCGTCGTAAGGTATTTCGCGCCGCGTAGTTTATCCAGGGTGGCGGTAATCTGGGGAAGCGGGTATGCGTCGGTCTCGGTTGCGTCGTTGACCATCCGGAAATCTATACAAAACCGGTGGCTGCCGTCCTTTTTCCGAACTACGACTACGGGGGAGCTCCAGGCGCTGTGGGAGCGTTCTATTATTCCGTCTCGCTCCATTTTCTCGACTTCGCTGTCGATAACGGCCTGCATGGCCGGGTTACGGGGCCGGTATCTTTGTTTGATCGGTTTAGCGTTCGGTTTTAGGCGGATGTCGTGTGCCGCTCGGTCGGTGGGCCCGCGGAGGGTTTCAAAGAGTGGTAATTCTTGTTCGAGGAATTCTCGTAACTGTGTTTCCTCGGCCGGCGTGCGCGGTGCAATCCCCTCGGTGGCGGCCGTCCCGGGGATTGTCTGCGGGGTGGTCGTGCCCGGGGGTGCTGGTACTGCGTGACCGATTTTCGCCCAGAAGTCTACCCCGAAAAGCAATGCGTTTGCCAGATTTGGCATGATCGAAAAGTTATGCCAAATCGTGCGTTTCGTAGTCTGGATGGGTATACGGACGCGGCCGGGGAGGACGATGCGGTGGCCGTTGGCCAATTGCACCTCCTCTTCGTCGGGCACTATCGCGAATCCGAGGTTCTGTGCGAGTCGCGCGGTTTTTTCATTTATGAATGATATTTCGGATCCGGTGTCGAGTAGTGCTAAGAGCGGTTTGTCGTTTATCCGGATGTCTAGGTGCGGCCGGGGGAGAAATTTTACGTCGAGGACCGGGGGGCGGCCGGGGCTTCCGCGGTCCCGGTGGCGTTTCCCGGCGGAGGATGGCAGTCCTTTGTGAGGACTCCATCCTTGCCGCATTGGGAGCAGAATTTCTGTGCGGGGCGGCGGCAATCGAATCGGGTGTGTCCCCGCTGCTTGCATCTCCAGCAACATTCCCTTCGGTTGTACGCGGCGGCGGTGATCGGTGTTTCGGCAGGGTTTGTTTTCGCGGGAACGCGCTTCTTTCGGTTTTGTTGTAGCCTTTCGTACTCGCTGGCCCGTTGCTGGAGGTCGCGGGGGCTATTGACGTCGCCTCGCCAGATGCGGTTCTGGTAGTCTGGGTGCAGATTTTCGTACAGCTGCTCGACCTGCTCCTCCGAGGAGTATCCCCCTGCCCGTCGCATGAGCGTGAGTAGGTGTGTCGCGTACTTTACGTAGGTTTCCCCGTCCCTTTGCGTACGATCGCGGATCTCGTTGACGAGCTGTAGTCGGTATCGGCGAGGTAAGAATGTTTCTTTAAAGTCCGCGATAAAATCGTGCCAGTCGAACCATCCGTCGCGGTTGTTGCGATACCAGAGGAGCGCATCCCCTCTCAGGAGTTCGGGTAATCCGCGTAGCCAGTGGTCGTCCGGGAACTCGTACGCGGCGCGGAGTTCGTCGATGCGCTCGAGGAACGCCCAGGGGTCCTTGCCCTCGAAGTGTAACCCCCACTTCCGCATTTGGTTCATGATCTGAGTGGTGGGGGGCGCGGGGTGCGTCGTGTGGTCGGCCGGGATTACGGTTGTTGGCGATGCACCTGTCGCGGCGGGTATGGTCAGTGTCAGGGCCGGCGGGGGGTCTTTTTCTGCCGTGTTTTTCGGGAACATCTCGGGGTGGGCGTCGACGAATTGATTTAATCGGCCGCGGAGGTCTTCGACCGTGCCTTCGGTGTCGAGACCGAGCGTCTGCAGTTCGGTTATTAATTCGGCTTTAGATAGCCGGTAGTAATACGCCTTCATTTTTCCCGCGTCTTGTGTCTGAGCCTTCCGGTCGGTCCACTGTTCGGGCGCCATAAAACAACCTAGCTTCCGAAGCGCGGATCTAGCTCGCGGCTGGTCAGGGTTCGGAGTAGGCGCGGAGGAAGACACAAGACTCGGTTAACAGAGAAAATGTAACAACGTTTATTTGATTAAGTCCCTTCACAATACATTGGTGTGATCGCGTGGATATCGAGGCGATATAAGGTGTCGCGCGAGAGCGCGGAGTATCGGAGGTATTTACAAGGGTCGCGGATTGACGTGATTTACAAAGGTCGCGGAATATGTACAAACGGTGTGATATATGGTCGCGGGGTGTCGGAGCTATTTACAAAGGTCGCGGGTTGACGCGAATAACGGAGCGGTAAGATATACCGAGAGATCGCGGGGTGGCGGCGATACAGTAAGTCGAGTATCGGCAGTACGTGTAGAGCTCGCGAGCGCGGGTATCGACGATAGGTAAGCGATCGTGCGGCGCGGGACGCGCGAAATCGAGCGGCCAAGATCCTTGGCGGATATACAGAGCACTCTTTATATCCGGTCGCATCGATAGACGGAGGCGGGAGGCGACACCGGGTGGCCAAGATCCTTGGCGGGTAAGAGAGGAGCTCTCTTACCCTGGTTCACTCCGGGTACGGGTTCGTGGATGGAAGTTCGAATCAACCGCCTAGATACGTCACTTGGCAGAGCTAGAGAATACTCTCTACCTCCGGATTGTTCGGATTGGATTTCGGGATCCGTGAGCAGCGGAGAACTGGTCGGGTCGGTTTGCTGGCTCACGGCGGAATCTAATTGTTTAAACAATTTCGCGGCTTATATACCCGTGGCGTGATGTCGGCGTGGCGGGGGTATTCGCGTCGGCAATCGCGAGCGCCGGGCCGGAGCGGCGGGTTGGTCGGGAGTTACGGCGTCCCGACGCTGCGATTGCGTTCGGCGGCGCTCGGCCGTTTTCGGCACCGCTCGGCGCTCCGAGTCGGTTGCCGCGGTAAGTCCGTTCGCGGACTTGTACGCGGGCTTCGCATTTTAAAAATGGGCACGCCGTGCCCTGTCTCGCCCGGCGGATGGTCGGCCGGGCGGCATCCGGCTGCTGCTCGCCAGGAATGATGCGTTTTTCGGGGCGCATCGTTACATCGACGAATTGATTTAATCGGCCGCGGAGGTCTTCGACCGTGCCTTCGGTGTCGAGACCGAGCGTCTGCAGTTCGGTTATTAATTCGGCTTTAGATAGCCGGTAGTAATACGCCTTCATTTTTCCCGCGTCTTGTGTCTGAGCCTTCCGGTCGGTCCACTGTTCGGGCGCCATAAAACAACCTAGCTTCCGAAGCGCGGATCTAGCTCGCGGCTGGTCAGGGTTCGGAGTAGGCGCGGAGGAAGACACAAGACTCGGTTAACAGAGAAAATGTAACAACGTTTATTTGATTAAGTCCCTTCACAATACATTGGTGTGATCGCGTGGATATCGAGGCGATATAAGGTGTCGCGCGAGAGCGCGGAGTATCGGAGGTATTTACAAGGGTCGCGGATTGACGTGATTTACAAAGGTCGCGGAATATGTACAAACGGTGTGATATATGGTCGCGGGGTGTCGGAGCTATTTACAAGTACACGCATAGTAGTGTATATGTTGTTACCTCGAAAAAAAAGAAAGTGGTAGTATTATACCTCGAAAAAACCTAAGTAACAAGTGGTAGACGTAATCTTTGTATCTCGAAAAATCTCGAAAAAATCTAAGCACTAGTATTTTTATTTCCAAAAATTATAACCGAAGTGATACACATCACAAAATTATGTTACCTTATCAAAAAAGAGTCGCGCTTTAAGTGATCTATTACAATTACAAAAAAGAAATGATATCTCTGTAAATTACAGCGCCAATTACAGAGAGAACATATATATTGCCTCAAAAAATAATTGTTGCACTACTTTGAAAAATCTTTACATTGTGTTAATTAGAAAAAGAATGTATGATAACAATTTTATAAGATTAAAAAATTTTATTTAAATTTAACAAGGGAATACAAGATATTTAAATACAAAGTTTACATGTGTATTTTTTAGTGGTCACAAAGAATTACAGAGGTAACAGTACAAAATAAAAATATTTTATTAAAATATTTAATCCAACGAGAGAATACAAGGTATTTAAATACAAAGTTTATATATGTTTTTTTCAATAGAATAAAAGATTTAATCACAAAGAATTACAGAGGTAACAGTACAAAATAAAAATATTTTATAAAAATACATAAATTTTTCTTGTAAAAAAACTTGGCGCTGCTAGACCTCGAAATTGTAAATAAATAAATAAACTTATCCCGTACTTAATTACAAGCCGCATTATTCGCCGTCGTCACACACACCCATATCACTCGCTCGCACATACACACCACGCTGATAATCATTTACTTTACTTCTGTCGCATTCTTCTCTGAATTATTTTTATTTATTGTCCTTATTTATTTACAATTTTGAGGTCTAGCAGCGCCAAGTTTTTTTACAAGAAAAATTTATGTATTTTAATAAAATATTTTTATTTTGTACTGTTACCTCTGTAATTCTTTGTGATTAAATCTTTTATTCTATTGAAAAAAACATATATAAACTTTGTATTTAAATACCTTGTATTCTCTCGTTGGATTAAATATTTTAATAAAATATTTTTATTTTGTACTGTTACCTCTGTAATTCTTTGTGACCACTAAAAAATACACATGTAAACTTTGTATTTAAATATCTTGTATTCCCTTGTTAAATTTAAATAAAATTTTTTAATCTTATAAAATTGTTATCATACATTCTTTTTCTAATTAACACAATGTAAAGATTTTTCAAAGTAGTGCAACAATTATTTTTTGAGGCAATATATATGTTCTCTCTGTAATTGGCGCTGTAATTTACAGAGATATCATTTCTTTTTTGTAATTGTAATAGATCACTTAAAGCGCGACTCTTTTTTGATAAGGTAACATAATTTTGTGATGTGTATCACTTCGGTTATAATTTTTTGGAAATAAAAATACTAGTGCTTAGATTTTTTCGAGATACAAAGATTACGTCTACCACTTGTTACTTAGGTTTTTTCGAGGTATAATACTACCACTTTCTTTTTTTTTTCGAGGTAACAACATATACACTACTATGCGTGTACTTGGCGCCTTTTTTACCTTTTTTTTAAGTACTGACATCATTCCATAACGTCATTATGACGTTATTTCTGACTATTTTTAGTCATTTTTGGTCTATGACATCGGCGACTAATAATAGACGTTTATAAAACGTCATTTCTTAGACCACCTGAAGACGTCATTTTAAAGACGTCTTAAAGTCATCCAAATAAGGTCTTTTTGTAATATAACTATTTTTATTTCTTAATATTGTATAATAAAGTAAGGTAAATGTTTAGTATAACGCTCTCCCCTCCAATTTTCTTAAAACTTTGTAAAATTGTTTATTTCTATGTGCTCGGGGGGGTGTGAGGCGCTCCCCGGATTTGCGATTGGCCTGTAATCGGGTGGTTCGAAGGACCAGAGGGGGGTATCGGCCCCTCGCGATACGAGTAATATAATTGAAAAGCGAAAGCGATTGAAAGCGAGCGACTCACCGTTCGTTGCTCGCGGCGGTGCCCTCTCGGGTACTCTCTCGTCGTCCTCGTCCTTCGGCTCGGCAGCGAGACTTCCGTGGTTGCGGGAAGACAAGCGGGTAGAAAAGGCTGGCAAGCAAGCAATGCAGGCAAACGAGGCAAGGCGAGGTAGTGCAGGCAGGCGAGGCAAGCAAGGCAAGGCACAAATCACACAACTACTCCGGCCCGGCTCTGTCCGGGCGTTCGGTAGACGATGAGAGGATGTGTCGTCTTTAACGGCGGAACGATGAGTGCTCCGGCACTCTTCCGGCTCGCGCACCTGCGAATTGCGGCGCGAGCGAGTACCAATTGCTCCGATAATTGGGCGGGCCACCCGCCGGCGGGCAGCACGAGTCGGGTGAGTCGCGCGAGTCTTGGCAATTTATCGCGATCCGCCAACGTTTCGCGAGAGTCCCCGACCCCGGAATCGATTGTATCGATTTACGACGATACTACTTGATTTTACTTACGCGCTTACTTCCTACCGCGATCAACGGCCATTGTCGACCAGTAAGAAACGGCGCGAGCTTAACACTAATATGTACAACTTAATCCTAACGGAGTTGGCCTCCACTATATACATTGGCGAGCGCCAAACACTATGTGTAAAAAACATTCTGAGAAGGAAAATCGTCGCTCAGGTCGTCGCTCGTTTTTTTAATATTTAATTTTAAAGTTTTGATGTCGGTAAGGTAAGAACTTCATTTCGTCATGGGACTAGCGACTGTTGCGCATCCCTAGCGGCCCCGAACAGAACTCTTCAAGTCGTGTATAAACACAGTCGCTACCTATGACAATTTGTTACTATTACTCATTAACGGTGCCATTTAGGTTAAGGTTGTGAAATACTGTACGTGGCCAAAATTGATAAATTGTGATTTCCATTAAAGCAGGGCACGCACACGCACGCACGCACGCACGCACGCGTGTGTATGCCCTGCTTTATAGAAGTTGTGATTTTCGTTAAAGCAGGGTACACACATGTGTGTACCCTGCTTTAAGCAGATATTTTGCATTTAATTAGCAGACAGTTGTTATGTGACCTGCTTCTTCACTTCTATTTCGCTGCACCGTTAATGATGTTCAATTATTCAGTTGAGCAAATTAATAATAATCCCTGGCTTGGTTCAAGACGTTCAAGACATAGTTGGTGATGCTAATTTGTGGCCAAAATTTATACGCAAAATGTTTTGGCAGAAACAATTGACAGATCATAATCGTATGATTATAGTTAATTTTGCATATTTAAATGTTATTTCGGAAGACTTTTTACACGATATATTATCTTTCACTTTAAAAGAAGCCTATACAAAAATTCGAAAACGTGAGATAAAAGATAGATTTTCATATTTAAATCATAAGGTAATTTTATTAATCTTAATTAACAAATTAATTAAATTATATTTATTAAATATTTTTCAAAATTTTTAGGAATTTGGCCATGAACGACGTAGCCGTGTTTACAGCTATAGTGTATATTTTAAGGAAATGTTGGATTTAAACTTTAATCCATATAAAAAAAATTAAAAAGGTACAAATTTTAAATCACAAATTATTTTCTGCTTTAAATAATATATAAAAAAATTATTTTATTGTGTTTTTAACTATAGCAGAGAACATTTTTTTATTTTTAGGAATTTATTTCGGTTGGAGATTATAATTTGTTAATAATACAGAAGAAAATAATATATGCGTTTATAAGTAAAGAAAATAATTGTATTGTTACAATTTTATTGAAGTTGGAGGATATAACTCGCCAATTATTTTAAAAAATTGTACAATACGTTCATTTAAATTAAATTTTCTTTTAAAAATAAATTCTGCTAAGTATCCAATTAAATTATTTCCCTCGTACCATATCTTGGGATATTTGATCGTACCTCACGCCAAAGTCGCTCGATATTTTGCGTATGTGCACCTAAGTTTAAAAATATTTTTTAATTCAACATTACTATCTATTAATATTACTATTATTTTATATTTAAAATTTTGTACCGGTATCTGGATCGACAAAATGTAATGAATGGTTCACGGTATAATGTTTAAAATCTTCTTTTTCCAAACATTTGTACGCTTTCCAGCAATCCGACATTATAACTGTTCCCGGTAATATCCATTCTTTAATAACACTTATCTGTGGTTTTGTCAGCAACAGGTACTATAAACATTTTTCCGCTATTTCTTTCATATCCCCCAAAAATCCATTTTCCATCGATAAGTCGTCCTCTGTTATATTTTCTTTTTCCGATCTTTGCTTCGTCAATTTCTACAATTACTCCTTTACCTCCAATTTTTTCAGAATGGAACTCAACCCAATAAATGCATACCTAATAATAATTAGTATTTAAAATAATTATAAATGGTTACAAATATCATTGATTTTATGATAGGAATAATAAAAATTACTATATTACTTCGCGACAAAAACTTTGCCAATCAACTACTGTCCGACTAGACAGATCTAATTCATTTTTTTTTAAATCCTGTCGTGGCGGTTTTAACATTATAAAATATGCCACAAATATACAAATTTTTTCAATGGACATTTTACTTTTAGAAAACCAAATATTTTTTCAAACACTTTGTTGAAATTGACATTTCACTTTTCTCTTTTTCTTATGAGAGTCAGTTACACAATATGATTTTGTGCATTTAAACTCTAAATTATCAATATCTAAGTTAATAATGTTTCCACAAATTTCACATTTTAAATTTTCGTTTATAACATTAACTTGAATTAAAAAATCAATTAAACTTTGTTTTTTACTTGTTAACGCTAAAAATTCGTGTAACTTTATTTATTTTAACCTAAATGGCACCGTTAACGAGTATGCGGACAACTTAATTTGTGAATATAGTAACAAATGAAGTTGCGCAGTATTTTAAAATCATCATTTTTCTACCTTACCGACATCAAAACTTTGAAATTAAATATTTAAAAAACGAGACCTGAGCGACGATTTTCCTTCTCAGAATGTTTTTTACACATAGAAATAAACAATTTTACAAAGTTTTAAGAAAATCGGAGGGGAGAGCGTTATACTAAACATTTACCTAAAGTAATAATAAAATAAAAATCACAAAATTAACTACAATATGTTTGTTTCGCAACTTTATGATTGAAGTGGCGAATTTTTATGGTATAAGTAGATGTAGTTGCGTGATTATATATTTTTTATGATAACTATTTCATGCAGTGTTATAGTTATCAAGAAAATTATCATTACAAGATCTTTGAACACTTTAAAGATGTACCTGTTTAGGCCAGTCATTTTAGACAAAAATCTGGCTTCTGTTCAAAAAAATTAGTAACCACTATTTTTTTTTAATCGCTTTATTTCGTTGTTTTAAATAACATATTAAAAATAGAGAACGATATACCGTGTGCGCTAAAAAAGTTATTCAAGGTCAAAGATCACGAAAATCAGTTTTTTGCAAAAATCTCGTTTTGTATGGCTCGGAGGTCAATTAAGGTGGTTACAAAAAAGAAAGATCATAAAATTCTCTACAAAAATGGTTCTATTCATTTTTCACGTACGATGAACCGTTTGCGAAATACAAAGTGACGAATGTGTACGTCAAGCGTTGTATCCATTTGCGCACCACCTTTCAGGTAAGAAACAAAGCGCGTTTTTTTTTTACATGGTGTCCCCAGTAGGCCTAATCCATGTCAAATGTAAAAAAATACGTTTTTTAATTTTTTTATTTTTTTTAATTTTTTTTCAGTGACTTTTATCAATTCAGTGCAAAAGGTTGGTCCATTCTGAACCCTCTTTTATCGACAAAAATGCATTAAATATGGCTTCTCAGGTGATCTCCAAGTCACTTGTAGAGGCACTTTTATCGATAAAAGTGAGTTCAGAATATGCACCTTTGTATCACAGGCAGTCAAGCCCATCGCACATGAAATTGCATAGGCTGCATATGCATAGCATAAGGTTTCATGATAATATCCACTCGAATCTACTGCAAACGATGATGCAGTTCTTTTCTTCACTTCGACTGTCCTCAGAATATTTTAAATTGCAATGTCCAACGTCTATACCCAAGGAGAACAGTAAGTCAAGAAAAAGTCAAAATGACGTCAAATGACGAAAAAATGATTGCAAACAGTCATTTTTTGATCATGACGAAAAATTGATTAAATTATGATTTTGAAATTTAATATGTTATTTTAAATGTTTTGCAATAATTTACACTTTAGATTATTTCCGATATTTATAATTACACATTAGTACTTAAACTTTATAGTATACGCACATAAAAACTTTTTTTTAATAAAAATGACACCATCATGATAAGAATATGACTTTTCGTGATGCCGAACATTTTGCAGCGTGTGCGCATTATTTTTGCGCAGCTCTTGGGTTGCGTTCTTGTATCTCTCTCACTCCAGCACAGCGGCACGGCGTGTCCACATGGGTCATTATAACGCAGCTCTGCGCGCAGTTCACGTACGTTGTGTCCTATATACAGTGTATCAAAGTTACAATTTCGTGCTGGGAAAAATTAAAATATTGTTTTAAGGACAAAACTTTTGTTTGCTATTCATAGTAAGTAGATATTTATTCCGAAAAGTTATGATTGTTCTATAGGTTATGTACCACAGTTCACGTTTCAGTACTGGCAGTGAATTTCGGAATGCAGCCTTAGTCACATGAAAATATTTGTCACGAGGTTATGTTATAGGCTGCGTTTCGATATTCACTGCCAGTACTGAAAATCTATAGTTTACGTCACTTATACTATAGATTTTCAGTACTGGCAGTGAATATCGAAACGCAGCCATAGACGTTGGGCATTGCAATTTAAAATATTCTGAGGACAGTCGAAGTGAAGAAAAGAATTCGATACGTTCTTTAATCAGAAATGTTTACTTTTATATAATATTTTTTTTGTTAACTACTCAGAGCAGTTTCTATTTTTTGACTATATATTATATAAAAATATATTATTAATCTTACACATTTTTAAATTAAATAAAAAACTGCATTTTTGAAATAATAATTTACTAATTAATTTATTAAATCCTTATAAAAAAGTATTAAACCCATCGCACATAAAATTGCATAGGCTGCATATGCATAGCATGAGACCGCTGCGCGCTGGACCAATAAGCATTTTATGTAAATCAATATGGCGTCTTTATGTTGGTTAATCTTTGGTTTAGCGGTATTATGGTATTATGCATATTCTGAACTCACTTTTATCGATAAAAGTGCCTCTACTAGTGACTTGGAGATCACCTGAGAAGCCATATTTAATGCACTTTTGTCGATAAAAGAGAGTTCAGAATGGACCAAAGCTTTTTGCACTAAATTGATAAAAGTCACTGAAAGGTCACGACGCCATCACGAAAAAGTCACATTATTATCCTCTTGGATATATGAAATGATGTCACCTTGACTTTCCTAAAATGATTATATTTTGACGTCATTTTGACGTCGTTGTGACTATTTCTTGACTTTCTGTTCTCCTTGGGTAACATAACCTCGTGACAAATATTTTCATGTGACTAAGGCTGCATTCCGAAATTCACTGCCAGTACTGAAACGTGAACTGTAGTACATAACCTATAGAACAGTCATAACTTTTCAGAATAAATATCTACTTACTATGAATAGCAAACAAAAGTTTTGTCCTTGAAACAATATTTTAATTTTTCCCAGCACGAAATTGTAACTTCGATACACTGTATATAGGACACAACGTACGTAAACTACGCGCAGAGCTGCGTTATAATGACCCACGTGGACTCGCCGTGCCGCTGTGCTGGAGTGAGAGAGATACAAAAACGCAACCCAAGAGCTGCGCAAAAATAGTGCGCACACGCTGCAAAATGGTTCGGCATCACGAAAAGTCATATTCTTATCATGATGGTGTCATTTTTATTAAAAAAAAGTTTTTATGTGCGTATACTATAAAGTTTAAGTACTAATGTGTAATTATGTATATCGGAAACAATCTAAGTGTAAATTATTGCAAAACATTTAAAATAACATATTAAATTTCAAAATCATAATTTAATCAATTTTTCGTCATGATCAAAAAATGACTGTTTGCAATCATTTTTTCGTCATTTTGACGTCATTTTGACTTTTTCTTGACTTTCTGTTCTCCTTGGGTATGTACACAAAGCACAAAATAATACAACAGTACATGTTGCAAATTAAATCTAGAGGATATCACATTATCTATTGTAAGACAATGGATCCAAATATGTTAATTGTTAAATACAACTGTTCCGTGTGTTAAAGTCAGATAAAAGTTAAAAAGTTGTTTGTTGCAGCATGTACATACAAATAAAATTATATAACAATACCCTAAGACAAGTTCATAACATTAACACTGTTACATATCATGGTATAACAAGAAATTCGCAGAGTATTCCCAGGTAGCAAACACAAGTCATTTTGACGTCAAATTTTGGTCCTTTACTGACCATTCCTGACGTCACTAACTGACGGCATAATGACGTTAAAATGACGGTCTAATGTCACAGACAATTGACGTCATTTTCTGACGTCTTATTGACGGCAAAAATAGGTCCATTGTACGACACACCGGTTTCTAGGAATGTTTTTTATAAAATTAAAATGTTAAAATGTTAAATCTACTTGATAAACGTTTATAAAGAAATGTTCTTTTTTTTTATCTAAGAAAAAAAAGTTTTTTTTTAAATGTTTCGTTACATGCCATGTGCGTATAGCCGCTCTCAAGGCGGTCACCCATCCTAGTACAGTACCGCGCCCGTGTTGCTTGACTTCGATGATCCAGTAGACAGTGACGTTCTTCTCACCCTGATGCTTCCTTATTAACTGTACTTGTCTATAACAGGTACATCTTAATTTAAAGTGTTCAAAGATCTTGTAATGATAATCTTCTTGATATAGCTATAACACTGCATGAAATAGTTATCATAAAACTATATAATCACGCAACTACATCCACTTATATACCATAAATTCGCCACTTCAATAATAAAGTTGCGAAACAAACATGTTGTAGTGAATTTTGTGGTTTTTATTTTATTATTACTTTTTATACAATATTATACAATATTAAGAAGTAAAAATAGTTATATTACAAAAAGACCTTATTTGGACGACTTCAAGACGTTTTTAAAATGACGTCTTCACATGGTCTAAGAAATGACGTCTTATAAACGTCCATTATTAGTCGCCGATGTCATAGACCAAAAATGACTAAAAATAGTCAGAAATAACGTCATAATAACGTTATGGAATGACGTCAGTATAATGTCATTTTTGAAGACATAGTCGCTTTTTGGTCATTTGACATCATTTGTACAAACATGACTAGTATTTGACGTCAAAATGACTTGTGCTTGCTACCTGGGTTTTATATCGCACGGTATCCTAAATATAATGAGTACGCAGTCATACGCCTACCTTATGGTTTTATGCGCATTGTTGAGAGCTAGAAAGTTGGAATTAAGCCGAGAGATGGGAGGCAGCGCGAGCGGGAAGCGAGCGGACAGAGCTGCGCGCGCAGTGGCGCAAGAAGGGACGAAGGAGGCGGGAGTTAGTCGTTGGACGGTAGCCATTGTAGAAGGTCGCCAGATTAGCGTTTAAGGATACAGTAATAAAGATCTTTCGAGAACAAAGGCTCACGGCATTTTCAGATCAACTAGCACCTTTGAAAGCTACCTCAACACTCAATCACTAACACGCATATAAAAGTATAATATTTATAACAAACTCAGACATCCACGCGCATAAGATTACATATGTCAAAACTTATAGATTAAAAAGATCGTGTTTTGCTCGGGCAGACACGTGCTTTCACGGTATATATAAGGCAAAACGCAGAGATTAATGCAAAGTCTATTCCGACATAAATAATATGCTATGCTCCAGAAGGAGGGCATTCTTAAGTTATTACTACAATAATCACCGGCACAACATAAAGTCAGCCCGACGGCGCCGATCTGACCGTATATACATGTCGCTCCGACTAATGAGATCCCCGCGCGAAATATCTCAGCATCCATCGACATCGACTACCGCGCGTTCTCGAAGTACGGCAAGACGAATCGCGCGCACAACGTCCTCCGTGACTTCACGACCCCGAGAGACGTACAAGTCGGCCATTTTTTTTATGAACGAACGGGCCGACATATCTATGGCCGTGAATCTCACGATCACGATTCATAACGGCAGATAATGACAGAATCCCATATATCAGTAAAAACCGCCATGACTTAATTATAAGTGAAAAACCACTCCAGAGTATCGGATAATGGTCACTGTCAGTAGATGTAAAGACGAAAAGTCAACGATACAGTACATCACGTCACTCATGTAATATTAGTATCTGAACTAATATATATGATTAATTGTGAGGACTCAAATAATGCACACGTGTATTATGTAAGACTCAGTTTATTGCTCTGCCTCGCCAGGCTCTCCCCCTCGTGTCCGCCGGTAGGTTTGCATGGTATTGCTTAAGGCGGGTTCTCAACTGCCTAACATCCCCCTTTTTCAGATAATGTTAATACACTTATAAGTTTAATCTGTCCGGTGGTTTTATTACTCTTCCGCTTCTAGTGGTAGTCGGATTGCTTATCTCTAATTCACTTTCTGACGCTATGCTATTTTCTGACGCTAAGCTCTGTTTCTGACTCGTCCTCTCCTTCTACTCTCTCTACCCTGTCGCTTTCTATTTCAATATAACATTTCTTTGTTTCCTTTTCCTCTACTTCATTCGGAGTGTTAAACAAATAATGGCTCTTAGGTACTCTTCTATTTACAGTATGCTTAGCTACTTTTATAAATACTCTGTTTCTGATATATTCAGAACCATTATCTGTTTTTACATGGTATGTTCTATCTCTAACTTTCCGTATTACAATTCCCGGTATCCTGCAATTACCTTTTGGTTTCAGCTGTATTGCTACTCTACTTCCATTTTTTATTTCTGACAACGACCTTGTTCCTTTCTTGTTATAATAATGCTGTTGTATTTTTTGGTTAACCCTAATTGCTTTTCCTATCTTTTCCCTATCTACTAATTTTGGTATTAACTCCTCGTTAGTACTAGGAACTGTTGATCGTAACTTTCTGCTCATCAGGATTTGGGACGGTGAGAAATTCTCAAAGATTGGCATGTTTCTGTAATAAAGAAGTGCCAAATAAATATCTTTCCTTTCTTCCAGAACTTTCTTAAACATGTTCTTAGCCGTTTGTACATTCCGTTCAGCCATTCCATTCGATTGTGCATATGTGGGAGAGGTAAGGATATGGGTAAACTCCCAACCTCTAGCAAATTCTTTGAATATATGTGACGAAAACTGTGGTCCTCCATCACTTATTACTGTTAATGGTATGCCGTGCCTTGCAAACATTGCTTTTAAGATATTAATTATTCTGTAACTACTACTATCTTCTGTTACTTCTTCTATTTCTATGAATTTAGAATAGTAATCAATTGCAAGAAAATACTTTTTCCCCTGTAATTCAAACAGATCACATCCTACTTTATTCCACGGCAACATTTTTATTTCATGTGACTTTAGACTTTCAGACCTTTGCGAACTTGAGTATTTCACACATATATGGCACGATTCTATCTTTTGTATGATTTCATTGTTCATTGTCGGCCAGTAAACCGACTGTTTCGCGAGGGTCAAACATTTTTTAACTCCTAAATGATTGTAATGTATTTTGTCTAAAATGTCCTTCCTCAACCTATATGGTATTACTAGACTGCAACCCTTAAAGATCAGTTCGTCATTTATAGTTAACTCTCCTTTACATTTAGCATATGGTTTTATGGAATCTTTTAATTTTTTATGATTTTTTGGCCAACCATTTATGATAACTTTTTTTAAGTCAGTTAATTCGTCGTCCTTTTGTGTCTCTACTTTAATTTCTTGTAACTTTTCCTTTGTAACATTAAGTTCTGACACTACTAAACAAACTTGTGCCTGTATTTCATTGTCAAAGTGTTCGTCCGTCTGGTCTTTAATGTACGCCCGCGATAACGTATCTGCAATTATTAACTGCTTACCTGGTTTATATTTTAATATAATATCATATTTATGTACTTGTAATAGCATACGTTGCAACCTAGGAGGGCATTTATTAAGTGTTTTCTTAAATATTGAAATTAGCGGTTGATGATCTGTTTCAACTACTACTTTTTTCCCATAAATATATTCGTGAAACCTACTTAACCCAAAACATATTGCTGCCATCTCCTTTTCTATTTGCGCGTATCTTTGCTGTGTATCAGTTAATGCTTTCGAGGCATACGCACACGGTAAGTTATTTTGTAACAAGACTGCCCCTACTCCTGATTTGGAACTGTCGACTGAGACTACTGTCTTTTTATTAACATCAAAAAATTGTAACACTGGTCTGTTTATTAATTTATTTTTTAAAGACTCTAGTGCTTTTTCTTGTTCCGGTCCCCACGTAAAAAGTGCATCTTTTTTTAAAAGATTTCTTAAGGGTTCTGTTTCACAAGAAAAATTAGTTATAAATTTACTCACATAAGTTAACATTCCCAAAACACGTTGTACATCTTCTTTACACTTAGGAGTTTGCAGTTCTTTAATAGCTGTTACTTTGCTTTCATCTAACGCGACACCCTCAGCACTAATAATATGCCCCATGTACTTGACATTACTTTTACCAAACTGACATTTACTTAAGTTAAATTTGACTTTGTTTCTTTTGGCAGTTTTTAAAACTTTCCTTAGTCTTTCATCGTGTTCCGCTTTGTTTTTCCCCCACACAATAATATCATCTATGTATTGCTCACAACCTTCACAATTCTTAAAAGTTTGCCTAAATTTCTCCTGAAATACTTCCGGAGCTGATATTAAACCATATGGCATTCTCAGAGATCTATACCGACCAAAAGAAGTTGAAAAAGTGCATAAATATGAGCTTTCTTCATCTAATCGTATTTGATAAAATCCGCTCGTCGCATCTAACGTGCTGAAAACCTTGGCTCCTGCTAACTTTGCTGTAATTTCCTCTAACGTTTTAATTAAACATTGTTCGCGTTTTATATTGTTATTTAGATCTTTTGGATCCAGACAAATTCTCAGACTGCCATTAGGCTTGCGTGTTATTACCAAAGGATTCACCCAATCCGTAGCCTCTTCCACCTTTTCAATTATTTTCAGCTTTACTAGTTCATCTAAACATTCTTTTAATTTAGGTAATAGAGATAGAGCTACTCTGCGTGTCGGATGAATTACTGGCTGCGCGTTTTCTTTTAACTTTATATGATATGAAACGTTTATTTTTCACGACTATAATTGGCAATCCGTAATTTGAAACGTTACGACGTTTCGACCCCTAGCATTGGGTCCTTTTCAAGTAATCTAAACAGTAAACAATTTCAACAATTTGGTGTAACAGTAATTTGGTCACTAGATAAAATTAATTGTCAGGAAATTAACCGAAAAGCGATACCTGATAAACTATCCTTGTCAAGACTTACATCCACATTTACGAAAATTTTTGCCGAAATATCATAAAATTGATCGCTGGAAACACAATAATCGATAAGAATTACACAAGTATGTAGATTAAAAAAGAGAAAAGGCAGAGGTATTTTACATGTATGAAACGCCGAAGACAGCATCACAAGGGAAGCGCAACCACCGTGAAAGGAAATTGTCGTTGGTGCCCACCGTAATTTCGGAGCAAGACATTATCACGGAGCGACAATCGACGCGTGTTCACATGTCGGAGTTGTTAGGCGAACTAATTGTTTTCCGGACACGGCAAAGTTCGTTAGAGGTTGTTAATATAGACATCTGATATTTACATGATGCTTACAGTGACGAGATTACCTTGTCATATATCGGATTTAAGTTTTCTGTATCTTTCTTTAGGTTAATCGTGTGAGGATGTTTTTTAATCAAAAACATCTCAGCAATCTCTCTTTTTTTAGTGTTTGTCTCTTTATGGATGATGTCGGTTTCCGCCCATTTAAAATTGTGCCCACACAACACACGATGCTTACTCACTACCGAGTGATTGCTGTCATGTTTTTTATAGAGCTCGGAATACCCGGGTATCCGGGTACCCGCCCGTTCGCCCGTTACCCGTTGTATACGGATCTGAACCGGTTCCGCGGGTACCCGGGTAATTCGGGTAATTCGGGTAGCGGGTACCCGTATCTTTTCGGGTACCCGCTACCCGTGTCAATACGGGTACCCGTTATACCCGCGTCAGTACGGGTACCCGTATCAAGGCGGGTATAACAGCGTATGCTACAGATATCTGCGTATTACACGGAGACGCGTATACGCAAAGTAATAAAATATAAATTCTCATACGCTTCAAGAATATATTAAATATATGAAAGAATGCTTTTATTAACCCTCCGTTTTCTTGGTACCTTCTTAGCGCATACGTGAGTCTGTCATGTCCAACGCTATTTTTCCTACCTTAAAGTATTTTAAAAAATCTGAAAAAATTTACAAAACGTCTGTCTACATTGTAGTTGACAATTTTATAATCTTTTGATAAACATTTTTTTATTTAATATTTAATTTTTAATAAACTTTCAATAATATTAGCAAAATTATTACTTACAAAAAATATATTACGTCTAGCGCATACATGGGTCTGAGACGTCCGTGCGAGACTTGCTCGGTATTCGGCGATATATTGATCTTTCGTAACAGCTCTGGGTCCCTCTTGAGTCCTTTCTCTCACTTACTTTTTTAGAAATAAAGGCAGGCTTGCCAGTTTTACAGTTACGAGCAGATATTATTTTGGCTCGAACGCCGTAGACCCACGTACACGGAGGGTTAAATATGCATTATACATTATGTGGATAAATAGGTATATGTGTGTAATTATATTTAAAATTTCTATAAATTGCTTTACGTGTAATTTTATATATTTTCTTATTTTACATGCATATATATCTTTCTAAAACTAGTAATATAATTATATATAATACTATATAATACTATCATTATTTTATACAGGGTGCCCCGGGTTTTACCCGACAAACTGCGGAAGCATATTCTACAAGTAAAAATAAGAAAAAAATATTATATGAAGTTTGGCTAGAAATGCTTTATTATAAACAAAGTTATAAACAAATATTGAAACGGAACATGAAATAGGTAAAAATTATTACCTATTTTGATGACTCTTATTTTTTATTAAAGTTCCCCATAAGTAAAAATCAAGAGGCGTTAAATTTGGCGATCTCGCCAAATTTAAGTCAGAGGAGATCAGAGAACCATTTTTAATTATTTCATGTTCCGTTTCAATATTTATTTATAACTTTGTTTATAATAAAGCATTTCTAGCCAAACTTCATATAATATTTTTTTCTTATTTTTACTTGTAGAATATGCTCCCGCAGTTTGTCGGGTAAAACCCGGGGCACCCTGTATAAAATAATGATAGTATTATATAGTATTATATATATAATTATATTACTAGTTTTAGAAAGATATATATGCATGTAAAATAAGAAAATATATAAAATTACACGTAAAGCAATTTATAGAAATTTCAAATATAATTACACACATATACCCTGGCAAAAATAAACTTATGTGAGCGTTTGCGGGAGTTTGTTGAGGGTTTGGAAACGGTCAGTAAAACGTTTAAAAAGCAGAAATTGCAACGCTTTAGCGTTTGAAAGGCGTTTGTACAGTACAAACCCCCGTCTAGTGTGCTTCGAATTTGTCGAGTAATATAGGTAGCCTGTCTCTTTCATTCTCTGTTAGAGTGAAGGTTTTATATATCTTAAAACCTTCCTTCCCTATGTAGTGTAGAAGCTGGGCACATTGCGTTTCCTGTGGCTTCTTCGACACCTCCGAAGCTTTCAGGTAGTTCTCGAATCTGCTGCGCCACATCTGTCAGTTTTCTGCAACGTTCCCCGACATTCTCATAGGACTAATGCCTCTTGCATCTCCCATTTTATTTGCTTCCTTATAGCCGAGTCTTCTTTTCCCGCCAGTACGCGGTTTTTATTTTAAGGTTAGCTTACTTGCCGCCCTTTACCACGTTGCCAGTCCTCTCCTCTTTTGCTTTACTTTGTCAGATTTATATTCTGGTTACTTGCGACTGCGCCATGTAATACCTGTATTAGTATCTGAACTAATATATATGATTAATTGTGAGGACTCAAATAATGCACACGTGTATTATGTAAGACTCAGTTTATTGCTCTGCCTCGCCAGGCTCTCCCCCTCGTGTCCGCCGGTAGGTTCGCATGGTATTGCTTAAGGCGGGTTCTCAACTGCCTAACAACTCACATACGAGTAAAACTCACCAAAATTAAATAATTCAAAGTATTTCGTCCTTTATTAATAAATATTAGTCCGAGTAAGGCTCCATAAAAGTAATAACCATTAAAGATGATTGCCATAAATTCCTCTGTCAACTGTGCTGGTAACGGCAGCCATCGTGCTTCTTACAGGCGTGACACCAGAAATAGTTATTAATATCTGGATTAATTCTTATAGCTTCATAATAATATTCGTATCGCTAGATGCGTAGACACCTCCGGAAACTCCTAGATATATATTTAATAACGATTTTATTCGGATTGTCGATATTTCCGAACTTTTCAAGTGCCACGACCCGAGAAAAAATAATTTTAACTAATCATATATAATTGTATATGATTATGTATAGAATCATAAATGAATATATATGGGTATATTTATGATCATGTATATTTACATCTTGCCCCTTGTATGATTATATATGGATCCATATATGATTAGATCTAATCAAGCCTGACTCATATTTGACTGTATATGAATTCATATATGACTATATTTAAATCTATGTATGATTCTATCTAATCATGACTGGCTACCCTAGTAAAAATTTCCGTTAGAAACAGTCAGAAACAGATAGAATTTGTGACGGTATGTAACGGAATCCTATCCGCTGTAACTGCAAGCTTGAAAAGAAAATTCTAGCCCTATCCGTTTCTGTAAGCAGCACTATTGTATCTGCAAATACAGACAGATAATGTAACGACGTATAACTGTATCTAATGGAAATCTATCGGCATACAGCATCTATAAGCTTTTGCAATAGAAAAACTTGTCTGTTTCTGTCCGCATTCTGTACGCATCAGATGCTGACGATATCTATCCGTAATTGCGGATACCGCATCCATCTGCATCTGTACGCAATGTCGACCTATAGGAATTTGTCTGCAACTACAAATCCTGTATGTTTCTGTCCGCATTCTGTACGCATCAGATGCTGACGGTATTTTTCCGCAATTGCGGATAACACATTCATCTGCATCTGTATGCAATGCCGACCTATAAGAATCTGTCTGTAACTACGGATGCGATTCTTGTCTGTTTCTGTCCGCATCCTATACAAATCAGATGCTGACGGTATCTTTCCGCACTTGCGGATAACATATCGGATATATCCATCTGCATCTGTATGCAATGCCGACCTATAGGAATCTGTCTGTAACTACGGATACGATTCCTGTCTGTTTCTGTCCGCAGTCTGTACACATCAGATGCTGACAGTATCTATACGTAAATGCTGATAGTATATTCATCTGCATCTGTATGCAATGCCGAATAGTTCGCGACGACGCCACTAGGCGGCGCATGATGAAAAGCGTTTCTCAAATTTAAAATACAACCAGCCATAATATATAAGCAGGCGTTCTGTCAGGCGACAACCAGAAAAATTACAGTGTCGTAACTGGAGGAATCCTTTCTCCTGGTGTTTAAAGGTAGAATCTACCTGATAACTACAAACCTCCCACAATGTTGTTCGCGATCGAACAAAAACCAGCGTCGGGAGATTCATACCGCGTAGCTAAGAAAATCGCTATTCCCAAGTAATCTCTGTTTTCCTGTCTTTCAGAGTAAAGCCGGCGAAATTCTATAAAGGAATATATATTCGTTCGACGAAATAGTCGCATGTTTCCGGGTAACGCGAAGGGCAGAAAAACAGAGTCTAATTGTTGTCAATACGGACCCGCTCCTTTTTCTCAGGGAGTGAGGCATACCCCGGGACAAAGCGAGCGAGCAATAATACTGAACACATGGTCGGTCGCCGAACTCGAGTTCAGCTCGACGTTCGTTAATACGAATTCCTCGCGCCGTCGGCAGCTGATTGGTCTAGCCAAAATTTCGGCTCATTACCGGGGGTCCGGAGGATTCGAGAAAATTCGGCAGTCGCGGCAACAAAACCCCGGACCTTCGCGCGCGAACTCGCATTCGACTGAAGTCTCGCCGTGCACGCGTGTCGAATTTAAAGTCACTCGCTTCTAACGCGCCTAAGCTGTTATTTCGCGCGATTCGAGAAGGCTTGACGCGCTCACGTAAAGTCTCCGGCGACGGTGCGATCCGTGGCTCGCGGAAGAAGCCCTCGATTTTCGGCGATTTAACTCGTTGTTCGCTACCGCCTTGAATCTTTGTAAATTGTGTAAATAGACTGTATATAGATTATATACCGCTTCTTTGAATTCAAGCCCTCTTCACGTCCCTCTCTTCCGATCCTACCTACGCTCGCGCACAATGTACATGTATTTGCAGTAATAAGAAATGAATAAAATGCATTTGCAGTTAAAAACGGATAGAGCGGGCAAATCATAATTGCATGCAAATGCAGATAGATATCCTGCCTGGTTTTTGCAATCAGATGCGGATAGACATTCAAAATTGGCTATGTATAAAAACGGATAGGATTCGTAATTACGTTTGCGCATAGATTCGGATAAGTTCCGTTCCGTTAGGAATCAGTTAGATGCAGTTAACCTTTCCTACCGTCTTTGCGTACACAGTCTTATAGAATCTGCAACATTTTTCATCTGTTTCTATCCGTAATTGCAGGGAAAGAAACGCATAGTAAAACAGTCAGAAACGGATAGAATGCACGTTCTATCCGTTTCTAACGGTAATTTTTACCAGGGTAATTACTAATGCACAGTCTAAAACTTTTTATCCCACTAATGGTAAATATAATTGATTAAATTATATATGATATATACAGTTATTTTCGTATATTTATTTAAAGAAATTATAATAGGGATTAATACTTTTGTGCTTCATTGCAGAAAAAGGAGAATATCTGGCAAAAGTAATGTGGGATGGTACAGAACAAGTTTTATTACTGAAAGATATGTCGAGTCAAGAATCGTCTGTTAAAAGAATACGAGTTGACAATAAATTTGTAGCTAAGTCAAATCTAGTTAATGATGAATGCTGTACTGTAGACAATGTTTCGCAAAATTCAACATTTAGCCAGGAAAAATTAGATAGTACTGCATTAGAAGAATTATTAATCGAAGAAGTTAGAAAGAGACCTCCCATATATGATTACACTTTGCCTTTGTCTGTCCGTGGTAGGCACAAAATAGCAGAATTGTGGCAAGAGATTTCTGACGCTCTTCATGGTATCTATTTTACATAAATCTAAGTTATCAAAGAAAAGCATTGGTTATATTCAATGTTCTAAAAGTATGTTTTAACAAATGTATTAGATTTTTTGAGTCCTGAAGATGCTAAAAAGAAATGGAAATCACTTAAAGACACTTATAGTAAAACAGTGGCTGAAAAAAAAACCTAGTGGGTCAGCTAGATCAAGCTCACAAAAAACGTGGAAACATTTTGAAGCAATGTCTTTCTTACGTTTGGTATCAAAAAACAGAAGGTATATATCAATTTTCATGTACAACTTAAAGTATATATCATAAAATTTATGATCATTAATTTCAAGCATATCTTAACAGCTCTATTTCTAATCTGACGGCTCCAATTATTCAGTCCAACAGAAATCTTTTGGATGAGAACAGTTTAGACAACATGGAACAACGTAAAAATAATGAAGGTATTAATATTGTTATAGAGCTACTTTCTATTATTTTCTGACCTCTGACCGATCTTTTAATAAAATGTTTAGTTAATTTATTATATACATTAAAGAAATATCGAACAATTTCTTTTTAGATGAACCCCCTGCTAAACATCGGGCTAAAGCTCACGATGATTTAAGTGTATCATTTAATCGTATAGCTGAAGCATTTTGTAACAAAGACAATCCTGTGATAAACCTGCCAAAGTTGCCAGAAATAGATGCATTAGATGGTATGTTTATATATGTAAAACAACGATTGCTCAAACTTAGTCAAGAAAAGCAGGATATGCTGTTAATGAAATTTTAATAAGATATTGCTAAAGAAGAACAAAACCAACGTGGATAATTTTATATTCTTTTTTGTAACATTAGCAGCTATGTTCCTACTTTCTTATATTTGTTTCTTTTCTTATTCTTTTTTATAAATATAATTTTCAGGTATAATTTTAATATTTTAACAACGTTACTCTCATTATATTACAGTATAATTTTTATAAACAGCAAATTGAGAGTTATCTCGCCAGTAAGTGAAAATAATTCAGCTTCGGTGTATCTTAATTCGACCCAACTGGCCAACTTTATTAAATAGCACGCTACGTTTCGACCTCGGGTTTAGGTCCTTATCAAGCGTTACAAGTATAAACTATAAATTAGTTAGGCATAATGCCTGCTACGCCACACCTAAAAACTAATGATAACAAATGTAACGACGTGTAAAATATATAATTCAAAATTAATAAAAATAAAGTGCTTACATAGTTTACTCGTTGATAAATAAAAATATATAGAGACCGTTGACACGGCATATTCGATCGTTTAGAACTTGTCGAGTCGGCGATGTAACTGTTAATGTGCGGACACGGATAACAACAAAACAGTACAGCTAAAAGTGATCAAGAGAGGGAACAAAGTAAGAAGAAAAATTGAAGGTAACCTTCACGTGACCTTTAAATGACTATCCAAGATCAAATTATATATATAATATATTTTATTATCTCCAGTTATATATAGGATTAAATACATATCATAAAAAACCATGCAAAATTGACATAACATTCGCTATACTTAGTTAGTAAAAAATGATAACATTAAAGTATAGATGAAATAAGCAATAAAACAGTAAAAATTTATATTTTAATACGTACTTATAATTATTATATTATTTTAAAAAGGAGTAGTAATAATCGACGCTGACTGGCAATATAGAAATTTTATTATCTCACGACGTTTCGACCGTCATTTTCGGTCCTTGTCAAGTGTTCTATTTCTTACAAACAATTCAGTCCTGGCATTGTGCCAACAATCCAAAAGTTAAGAACTAAAATTATATTTAAAAAAAGGAAAAAAATACATAAAGAATAAAATATAAATATAAATTGACAAATTTAAATAACTTACAAGTTTGCGCGTCATATGTAAAAGACGTGGTATGTGTGGGAAAAGCATGTCAGCAGCCAACGGATGGCAAAGGCACACTGATCGCGATCGACGTTAAATGTTCTTTATTATTATATCATATGCCCCGGTCAAATTATACGTGTCTTTCTGTAGGTTGATTGTGTTATTATTTTGTTTTATGAAAAACATTTCTGCGATCTCGCGTTTTCTAACTTGTTTTTCGCAATGTAATATCTCAGTTTTATGCCATTCGAAATCGTGATCAAAAGAGGTGCGATGTTTACTAACGACGGAATGGTTGCTGACATGTTTCTTGATATCTGCTCTATGCTCTTTAATGCGTGTTTCGAGATGTCTTTTGGTTTGGCCAATGTACGTGGCATCACACTTTCCGCAATTGATTTTATAAATTAAGTTAGTCTGCTTGAACCAATCTAATCTATCTTTCCCCTTCCTTATGACGCAATCGAGGGACTTAGGAACTGTATAAAGAACATGAAAACCGCGATCATTGAAGATACGAAAAAGTCTCTCGCTGAAACCTTTAATGTAGGGAACTGTTATACAATTTTCCGGTATACGTCGTGCAGTAATAAAATTTCTATATTGCCAGTCAGCGTCGATTATTACTACTCCTTTTTATTTTAATCACTGGCGAAGAAAAGGTTTCTTTATATATTATTTTAATATTTACTGAGGTAAAATTATACGAGAGTTTTACTTATATACAAAAAGTAAATTTTAATTACATAGTATTTACTTATTCATTACTTCTTTTAATAATTTAATTTTTTGTCATAATACATATGATAACTGAGATTATTTAATATTTTCTTTTTCTTTTGTAAGGAAACATTTTGTTATTAAACAAAATAAAAGAATTTTAGAAAACCATAACAAAATGGAAGTGTTCGATTTTTTTACACATATTTTTATGATAATGTAAATATCTGGTAATAAACAATATATAGGATGTCCTAAAACTACCGCTATTCCTTTTAATGGTAGATTCCTTAGAACATTTCAAGACAAAAATCCTAATACAAAAATGTCGGGGCTACAATAGTTTTTAAATGGGAATTCCCATTCTCAAAAACTACTGTAGCCTTGACATTTTTGTATTAGAATTTTTATCTTGAAATGTTCTAAAGAATCTGTCATTAAGAGGAATAGCGGTAGTTTTAGGATACTCTGTATATTGCATATTTTTGAAATGTATCTGCGATTTTTCGGATGAAATGTACCTGAAATATCTCTGAAGTGTTTCTGCAATATTACGTAAATATGTTTCAAAAATATTTCGTAGATATGTTTCAGAAATATTTCAGTAATATTACCGAAATATTGCCGAAATCTTTCAGCAAAGTTGCATTTGAAATAATAGTGCCGATTGAAACATTGCAGAAATGTTGCAGAAATCGTCGTGAAATATTTCTGAAATATTGCTGAAAGGTGTAATATTTCAAATAAAATTTTGCAGAAATATTTCTGAAATATTACATGCCGAGTGGGTATATAGTAGTCATAAGTTTTTATTATACACATGTGCATATGTATTATAATAGTATGACTATTTACACACGTTGCGAATAAATTTATTTACAAAAGTAACCTCTGTCTTAAATGTACATGAAACATTATGTGAAATAATATAGAATCATAAATTACTAAATTTTATTTATTTACTTGTATATTTGAATATTTTGCCAACCAACTTCTCCTTCCTCATTGAAGTATCTACAGAATTCTTCGCGAATATTAGCTGCGCGTAACGAATATGTTCTTGTTTGAGTACATCTAATGTTAAGAAAATCTTCAACATTGTGTCTCCAAGAGCCGTTTTCAATATCTCCATCTGTTACAAACCTATCTACAAGTTGTTGTGTTATATACGTTTCTCGCTCAACATCATGCTTTCTTAATCATTTATGAAGGCAGACGATTGCTTGAATCATTTTTATTGCATTTGGTACTTTTGCTAAAATTGGTCGTCTCAGAAGTCGCCATTGGCTGGCTAAATTGCCGAAAACATTCTCAACCGTTCTTCAAGCTCGAGATAAACGATAGTTGTAAATGCGTTTCTCTAATGTCATACCATTTTTTCCTGGATATGGTCCCATCATATAATCGGTTAACGGAAATGTCTCGTCTCCTATTAATACGTATGGCAAAATTGGACCATCTTCATATAATATTCCCAGCAAACACAGTAATCACCGAGTGCGTAATTTGATAGCAAATTGCCGCCAAGATGGCATCAAATTCCGAATTTGTTGCCATCTTGGCGACAATTTGCTATCAAATTACGCACTCGGTGGTTACTGTGTTTGCTGGGTTAATACTTGGTTAGATTTTAATATGTGCCAATTGTGAAATTCTATAATAAATATTATCAATAATAATAATATTTATTACGTTATATAAATTAGAATAAATATAAATTTTCAATATATAACCTCTTTACCTCTACGACGTTTATCGAGTCGTGTCACTAGCCACTTTATTAGCGTCAAGACGCTGAAATCTCCACGTTTAGACATCTGCGCAAGGGTGCTGCGCGCGTGTTTGACGCTTCCCTTATGGAAAAATACACTCAACTTTTGATGTTAACCGTTAAAAAAACACCATAGAAAAACCCTTAAAGTTGGGTGTGATTTCGGACCGCCAATTGAAGGTTAACCATTATTTGAAGGTTAATATCTTTAATTGGCGGTTCGAAATCACACCCAACTTTAAGGGTTTTTCTTTGGATGATGGTTAACCTTCAAGTGATAGTTAACCTTCAATTAATGGTTAATCCTTAAAAATGACGGTATAAAATATAAACCCTCAAATGAAAGTAACAAATATGGCGTCCCAATGAGAATCTCTTAAGGACTCCGCTCGTTGAACCGGACTCCTCGCCTCGATCCTCCCTCTCGGACGCTAGCTGCCGCAGCTCTCCCTGGTCATCCGACTCTCGTTCGGTTGGTCTCCAGAACACGCGCCGCAATGATCAATCCGTCAAGAAAGAGGTAACGGACTCGACACGTTTGAAGAAACGCAAGCAAGTGCGGCTATGACACCTAGGGTGCATTCTGGGAGACGCTATTAACGCTATAAACGCAAACGCTATAAACTACGTTCGGGGAGCCAATAGCGCGATAGCGATAGCAAGCTCCCCGAACGCAGCTTTAGAATAAAATTGCAATATGGCCGATGATGCGAGTTGTGCGAATGCCAAGTGTGAATAACAAACGAGTTTTTTATTTTGACTTTATTTATTGAGTTTTATGTCATTATTTTACCTACAACTTTTATTTGATTATAATTACACAGCAAATAGAATACTACCTACATAACCTGTATCATCAATTATTTACCATTCTTTGTACGCGCAGCATTTTCTGGAGACAATTTGATAGAATAATTTATTCCTTTTTCTTCATCAAACAGATTAATTTCAACATTACTTACAATTAGTCCTTGGAATTGACATAGGTTACGTTTCGTCAGAGTAATAAAAATTCAAATTAAAAAATAATGCATTACTTATTAATTTTTTAAAAAGTAATCCAAAATGGAAAAACCGCATTAATTATTTAAAAAATAATGCGTAATAAGTAAAATTGCATTGATTATTTAAAAAGTAATGCGTAATAAAAAAAATCACATTAATTATTTAAAAAGTAATGCGTAATAAAAAAATGGGATTAATTATTTAAAAAGTAATGCGTAATGGAAAAAACCACATTGATTATTTGAAAAATAATACGGAATGAAAAAATTGCACTAATTATTTAAAAAGTAATGCGTAATTGGAAACCTTCATATTGGTTATTAAAAAAATAATTTTTAATGAAACCGTAATACATTACAAAAAGTAATGCATTATTTTGAAACCCGCGTTTCGTTATCTACAGTATTCTGAAAGCAGCCCCTATACGCAATCAAGTGTTCGAGGAGAGAATAAGCGCCAATAGCATTTCGTGCCTCACCTCGAAAATAATAGCGAAAATAGCGCGAGTGATGACGTCACGCTGCCTTTAGAGTGACGTCATCACCGTATATCATAGCGCCACAAAGCGTCTCCTCGAACGGTTTCTGACGATAATTGTGCTAATAGCGTGCTCCCCGAATGCACCCCTAACGAGTGAGGAAAGAGGCGGGGGCTCTTTGAGAGTGGCGACTCGCGCGTCGCGCCATCTAATGTGAAACGATCGGGCGTTGTAAAACGCGAAAAAATTCGAGCGCAATATCTGAACAAATTATTTAATTTTTAATAAGTTTAATTATTAATATTTATTTTCATAATTGAACTTATTTTTTATTTTGCTAAATGTAAATACAAATATCTTATTGTATAAATATTTAATATTAATAATTTAATTAGTTGCTTAATTTAACTTCTTGTTTAATAAATGAGCGGATGTAGCACTGAAAATGTACCTATTATATAATATTTTAATTTTCAAAATTGTCAAATTACAAACAGGAATTTTGTTGTGACTTTTACAGTTATAAAGTAACTATTTAATGGAAATGGAAGCCTAAAGAAATTAATATTGTACCGCAATTATTATAATGCTCAAATCATAAAATATTTACATTATCCATGTCTGCTAATACAATATAATATTTTATTATATTTTTATATAATATTTTTATTTTTATTTATTTTTATTGGGCTCAATACAAGCCCTAAGTCCAAAATCCAATGAGATCGTCTATTGGCCCCCCTCAAACCTTTCAACTTTTATCTGAAACACTTTTCCAATAAACCAAGCCGTCAATTGACATGTCTGTGAAGTTGGCATATCATTTTCCAGCAGATATCAAAAATAAAAAAAAGTTCTTGTCGCTTGCAGTCGAGTTCTATAGTTCCTGATACTTTTTAGTAATAGTTCTGGTGATTTTACCCAAAAAACAGTCGATCGAAAAAATGATCTGCTAACTTCTCGTAGCAGATCATTTTCTAGCAGATTAAAAATAAAAAAGAGTTCTTGTCGCATGCAGTCGAGTTCTATAGTTCCTGATACTTTTTAATAATAGTTCTGTTGATTTTGCCAAAAAAATCCATTGAAAAAATTATCTGCTAATTTTCTAAAAATTCGGAGTTCCGGTTTATATAAAATATTTTTCGAATAGTTCTGAGCATACTCAAGCATTTTCTATAGAATTCTCGACACTAGCAATGTTGTATGACTGTTTAAAAAATTAATACCGTCCAAAAACCGAGTACTTAGAGAGAAAAAAGTGATATGCTGTACAAAATGTAACAGTTTCGGTTTACCTAAAATATTTTTCGAATAGTTCTGAATATACTAAAGCATTTTCTAAAGAGTTCCCAACCCTGGCAATGTTGTATGATTGTTTAAAAAATTAATATTGCTTGAAAACCGAGTATTTAGAGAGAATAGGGTGATATGCTGTACGAAATGTCGCAGTTCCGGTTTATCTAAAATATTTTTCGAATAGTTCTAAGCGTATTGAAGCATTTTCTAAAGAGTTCCCGACCCTGGCTATGTTGTATGATTGTTTAAAAAATTAATACCGCTTGAAAACCGAATATTTAGACAGAATAGGGTGATATGCTGTACGAAATGTCGCAGTTCCGGTTTATTTAAAATATTTTTCAAATAGTTCTAAGCGTATTAAAGCATTTTCTAAAAAGTTCCCGACCCTGGCAATGTTGCATGATTGTTTAAAAAATTAATACCGTTTGAAAACCGAGGATTTAGAGAAAACAGGGTGATATGCTGTACGAAATGTTGCAATTCCGGTTCATCTAAAATATTTTTCGAATAGTTCTAAACATACTAAAGCACCCTATTTTCTCTAAATCCTCGGTTTTCGAGCGGTATTAATTTTTTAAACAATCATACAACATTGCTAGTGTCGAGAATTCTATAGAAAATGCTTGAGTATGCTCAGAACTATTCGAAAAATATTTTAAATAAACCGGAACTCGGAATTTTCAGAAAATTAGCAGATAATTTTTTTAATGGATTTTTTTGGCAAAATCAACAGAACTATTACTAAAAAGTATCAGGAACTATAGAACTCGACTGCATGCGACAAGAACTCTTTTTTATTTTTGATCTGCTAGAAAATGATCTGCTACGGGAAGTTAGCAGATCATTTTTTCGATCGACTGTTTTTGGGGTGAAATCACCAGAACTATTATTAAAAAGTATCAGGAACTATAGAACTCGACTGCATGCGACAAGAACTTCCTTTTGTTTTTGATCTGCTGGAAAATGATATGCCAACTTCACAGACATTCAATTGACACTTAACGAAGATTAACACAATAACATTTAAACGACACCCAACGATAAAGGGATCATGGCGACACTGATTAAATCGACATAGAACATTAAAGGTTAACACCCTGTTAACACCGAACCAACATCCAACGATGAGGATCAATCCCCAACCTACACTTATCATTGAGAATAAACTTTCAATATACACTCATCATTGAGGATTAAACCCACAACTTACCTAAACCTTAATGGTCAACACTCAATCTACACCTAAATTTAAGTGTTGACACTTAACTTTGATGACAAACACTAAACTTACGCCCAAATTTGAGTGTTAACTTAGTGTTAACACTCAAATTGGGTGTCAACCATCAAAGTTGAGTGTACTTTTTCATAAGGGTTGACGCTCGACGCTCGATGCTCCTATCTAAACGCACCTTAAGAGCTATCGAAAGCCGTGTGCAACTTTGCAGAATTCAATATGGCGGTACTAAGATGGCGCTTCAAAGTGTCAAAAATCTCTTTGTTCTCATAGGAACCTTGGATCTTCAGGTCATTCATGATTAAAACAGCTCTAAAATGACCTGTGTTAGAGTTAATAGTAGGTTGACCACGAATCAGTAGGTGGGTGATCGAAATTTGGGATAGTAATCCAATATGGTGGCCAGAAACTTCATTTACGCACCGCAAACTACTGACAATTGACCAGATCTACTTGAAAATGGTTGTGCGGGTGATTCATGGACTGTATATAACAAATCCGATCGCAAAGAAGCAAAATCCAAAATGGCGATAATCGGAATCTAATATGGTAATCCAATATGGCGTTCGATCCACTCCTTTACGCATGGTAAATTACTGGAAATTCAGCAGAAAGCATTCATGCAGAAAGCTTTTCTGATTGGAGATGACAGCTGATACCGTTCGATATTAGGTGTGGTTTGAAATGATGTAGGTGTCAGATGATGTTTGAACCAAATGATATAGTAATATAGGAATGGGACGAAGGAAAAGGTCAGTCCCACGAAGTCGGTGAATCCCAATAATGTTAGAATACGTGAGAGAACGGGTTAGCACAATAACATGCGACTTTACTTTGCTAGATCATTACTACACAATGGACATTGATGAGAGCAAATTAATCGACATATCAAAGAAACCAATCCTTTCACCCGTTCGGCAACTTGGATTATTCTGCCAAAATCTAGGGTCCTATCTGTTTCGTATCAGATCATGAATACGACTACTTGGTTTCTTTGGGACCGAATACTCAATGTGAAGCCGTAAAAACTCCTACAGGACTATTTTCGAGAGGATCCGATAGGTTTTCAATGATTTGCAGTACGTAAAGGAGTGTTCAGCCACCATATTGGATCTGCCATTTTGGATTTGGCTTGACTGAGGTCAGATCTATGATAAGCAGTCCCAACATTCACGCAATCATTTTTGAGTGGATCTGCTGAATTTCCAGTGATTTACAATACAGAGTGGATCGGCCGTCATATTGGATTACCATCCTGGATTTTGATCATCGCCATTTTGGATTTTGCTTCTTTGGGATCGGATTTGTCATATACAGTCCATGAACCACCCGCACAACCATTTTCAAGTAGATCCGGTCAATTGTCAGTAGTTTGCGGTGCGTAAATAAAGTTTCTGGCCACCATATTGAATTAACATCCCAAATTTCGATCACCCAGCTACTGATTCGTGGTCAACCTACTATTAACTCTAACACAGGTCATTTTACAGCTATTTTAATCATGAATCAGCTGAAGATCCAAGGTTCCTATAAGAGCAAAGAGATTTTTGACACTTTGAAGCGCCATCTTGGTACCGCCACATTGAATTCTGCAAAGTTGCACACGGCTTTCGATAGCTCTTACCCATAGCTACCTCTAGGCGCAAGGTCGTTTTTCTGCGATGAAAACAATTATGGGCAGGCCGGTGGCCCGGTTGACAAATTTTGCTCCATATATATATAATATATATATGTATATGGAGCAAAATTTGTTGTTTATATATATATATATATATATATATATATATATATATATATATATATATATATATATTGTAACGATATATATATATATATATATATATATATATATATATATATATATATATATATATATATATATATATATATATATTGTAACGATGCGCCCCTTACACCAAGGCATCGTTCCCGGCTACCACCCGCCGGATGCCGCCCGACCGACCTTCCGTCGGGCGAGGACAGGGCGCGGTGCGTCCACATTTTTAAACGCTTGAAACGCACCGTGTGCGCGGGAAACCGCCGCACCGGTGCCCTTCCGCGCGGCGCCGACGAGCGCCGACGGGGGCCGACCCCGGCCGAAGACGGGAGCACGGAATCCACGCTGCTCCCGCCACCGCGCGGCTCGCCTGACGATCGGCCTCCCCACCCGCCGAACCCGCCGCGTCGAGCGGCATATATAAACCGGCGCGCTCGGCGAGACGGGACCTTTTTCGTCTCTACCGTTCCGACCGAAAAACCTATCCTAAGCTCCTAGGGCGACACGCAAGCCGAGGTCCAGAGTGTGGGTCTCGAGGGTTTTTAAGTGTCCCCGACGCCATCCTCCGTTCCGACGATTACGGCCAGACGCGGTCGAGCGTGCTCAGCCCCGCAGCGAGGGTTCTCACGACCGTAACGCCGGGACACCGCCATCCTAAACGTTCGCGCATCCCGCCTATACGAAGTGCACGTGCACTCGCGTCCATTGCATATAACGCGTCCCGTTCTCGCCTGCGAAAAGATACCGCATCTCTGTACCGCGTTCCGTTCTTACCGTTGTATTATACCGCGATCCACATTACCGTTGTATTATACCGCGATTCACGTCTCTGTACCGCGTTCCGTTCTTACCGTTGTATTATACCGCGATCCACGAATTGATCGAGTCCCGCGTGGGATAAGATACCCGTTCTCTAGCCAGCCGAGTGCAGCTGCACTGCTGACCGTCGTAACCTACCGCGTTCCGCCGCAATCGGGCGGCCGTTGCAATACACCGCGCTTGCGTGTAACGCCGAGTTCCGCCTGTCTGGCGACCGCTGTAATATACCGAGTCTGTGTGTACCACCGAATTTCGAGTGAATATAATAAATGATATCTGTACATTGCGAATTGGTCATTGTCTCTGGGCCTGTCATCGTACCCCTGATCCGGAAATCCCGTCCGCGTTCGATAAAGTCAGGCTGTTACAATATATATATATATATATATATATATATATATATATATATATATATATATATATATATATATATATATATATATATATATATAAATATAATAAGGTTTTATTTTGTGTGCCAATGATTTCCACCAATTATCTCAGAAAGTATTGGTTTATTGGAAAAGTGTTTTAGATAAAAGTTGAAGGGTTTGAAGGAGACCGCAGTAGAAGATTTCATTAGATTTTGGGTCCGGGGCCTGTATTGAGCCCAAGTCAAATTTTTAAAATAAAAACCCCTATTTTGACGTAGAATTACGTACGTCTTTCTCCGCGGTATGGGGGGTATCCACGGATGCAACAATGCAACGAAAATATGTCACACTTTGAACGTTTAGATCTTCGCAACTAATAATTGTAGAGTAATAAATGACATCTTATTTTAAAGCTTAAGAAGTCCCTTTTATGAAAAATCCAGACCGAACTCTCTATTTCTTTCCGTTTCGTTATAGTAGCGTTTTAAAGTTTCGCAAAATTTCTTGTAGATTCAACGAAAACATGTCTCACTTTGAACGTTTAGATCTTTGAAACTATTAATCATAGACTAATAAATGACATCTCATTTTAAAGCTTAAGGAGTCCCCTTTATGAAAAATCCCAACCGAACTCTCTATTTGTTACCGTTTCGATATAGTAGCGTTTAAAAGTTTAGCTAAATTCCTTTTAGTAAATGCTGCATTGAATTTTGCGATAGAACAGTACGTATAACTTAATTTTTTTAAGTAAGAAAATCCAAATAGAAATCAGCGATAAGAATACTGAAGAGGATCTACAAAATAATAAGCATGGTTTATATAAGATAAAAAAATCTTTAATTTTGCGCATGTATTCACGCACTCACATCCCTATATATACGCACAACACACACACACAGACAAACACTCACACACAAACATACACACACACACACACACACACACACACACACACACACACACACACACAACCACACACACACACACACACACAACCACAACCACAACCACACACACACACACACACACACACACACACACACACACACACACACACACACACACACACACACACACACACACACACACACACACACACACACACACACACACACACACACACACACACGCTCGCACGCACACACGCACACGCACGCTAACGCGCATGCGCACACTCACGCACACGCACATGCACACGTACACGCCCACGCAGCAAACACGCACACGCACACGCATACGCACACCTACACAAACACGCACACGCACACAAACACGAGTTGTAAACTACTTTAAACGCATAGTTTCAAAATCGAGGCAGTCCACACGCTCACATTTTGGTATGGTTAGACAACGATCCAAAAGAAGTTCTAACAGAGAATATATGCCCAAAACCATCGAACTCATTACAGACTTGTGCTCAGTGTCAGCCACAGATTTGCCAGAAATATACGCTAATCAAGTGCACAAACATACGTTCACGTGTTACAAGAAAAATGATAATAAGTGTCGCTTCAATATACCATATTGGCCTATGGATCGAATTCGTATCTTGCTACCAATCACTAAAAACGATGGTCGCAGAGATGCGTTGAAAAAGAGAGCTACCAAATTACATCAGAAACTCAACGAGAAATCTTACAATACACTCGATGATTTTTTTGTGGATAACAATATGACAATGAAATACTACTTGGACGTGATCAGGGCTTCAATACGTAAAGCAACAGTTGTCTATAAAAGAAACATGAACGAATTGTGGACAAACACTTTCAATCCATGGATACCCACTCGGCATGTTATGTTGCTGAAATATTGAAATATTCGGAAATGGTGCAGAAATATTTCATTAACATTTCATTTGTAACTATGCATCTGAAATATTTCAGAAATGTACCTGCATCATGTTTTTTATAATATTGCATTAACAATATTTCTGAAATCTTTCAGAAAGTTGTTTACAATATTTGTAAGTTTCTATAATATTGCAAAAAAAATGTAGCAGATGCAATATTTCAGAAATATTTCTGAAACATTCTAAAAGTAATATTACGTTTACTTTGCACGAATAATATTTCTGTAACATATTAAACGCAACATTGCATTTAACATATTTCTGAAAAATTTCTGAAAGATTGCGTAGGTAATGAAAAATTTAATTGCAAGCAGTGAATTTCTACAATATTGCACAAGAAATATTGCAGATGCAATGATTTAGAAACATTTCTGATACATGATAAAAGTATTATTTACGTTTACATTGCACACGTTATATTTTTGAATGTTTCACATGCAACGGAATGTTTCACATTGCATTTGTAATATTTCCGAAAAGTTGCTGACAGACTAAAACTTATAAAAAATTATATTGTTATATAATTATTGCATTTTATTGCATTTTTTCTCTTTTATTAAGAATTTTCTTCAAATTTTGTTATATGGCATTCTTAAATAATATATGAAATATCTCGTAAAGTATATATTAACTTTTCGTTGACTTTATCTTGATATTTTTATACATAAAATAATGAAAGAAATCGAATGTTGTTAAAAAATAAAAAAAATAGAAAAATTTATTTTAAAAAATTTGATTGCATTTTGTGGGCGCACTTAGTTTGGAAAAATTGTAAATGTAAAAATTAATATTATTATTCGATTTTTTCATTATTCTATGTATAAATTAAATAAAGTAAAGTAAAGTCATCAAAAAGTGAATACTCTACGAGATATTTTATATTCTTTTCTAAATTTGATAAATTATAGAATATCATAACAAAATTTAAAATATCAAAAAATTCTCAACAAAAGAGCTTTATAATTATAATGTTTTGAAAACGTCTCGACAAGAATATGTAATAAAAAATAGTGTGCCATTAAGAAAAATTGAAGGTAACCTTCACGTGACCTTTAAATGACTATCCAAGATCAAATTATATATATATATATATAATATATTTTATTATCTTCAGTTATATATAGGATTAAATACATATCATAAAAAACCATGCAAAATTGACATAACATTCGCTATACTTAGTTAGTAAAAAATGATAACTTAAAGTGTAGATGAAATAAGCAATAAAACAGTAAAAATTTATATTTTAATACGTACTTATAATTATTATATTATTTTAAAAAGGAGTAGTAATAATCGACGCTGACTGGCAATATAGAAATTTTATTATCTCACGACGTTTCGACCGTCACTTTCGGTCCTTGTCAAGTGTTCTATTTCTTACAAACAATTCAGTCCTGGCATTGTGCCAACAATCCAAAAGTCAAGAACTAAAATTATATTTAAAAAAAGGAAAAAAATACATAAAGAATAAAATAGAAATATAAATTGACAAATTTAAATAACTTACAAGTTTGCGCGTCATATGTAAAAGACGTGGTATGTGTGGGAAAAGCATGTCAGCAGCCAACGGATGGCAAAGGCACACTGATCGCGATCGACGTTAAATGTTCTTTATTATTATATCATATGCTCCGGTCAAATTATCCGTGTCTTTCTGTAGGTTGATTGTGTTATTATTTTGTTTTATGAAAAACATTTCTGCGATCTCGCGTTTTCTAACTTGTTTTTCGCAATGTAATATCTCAGTTTTATGCCATTCAAAATCGTGATCAAAAGAGGTGCGATGTTTACTAACGACGGAATGGTTGCTGACATGTTTCTTGATATCTGTTCTATGCTCTTTAATGCGTGTTTCGAGATGTCTTTTGGTTTGGCCAATGTACGTGGCATCACACTTTCCGCAATTGATTTTATAAATTAAGTTAGTCTGCTTGAACCAATCTAACCTATCTTTCCCCTTCCTATGACGCAATCGAGGGACTTAGGAACTGTATAAAGAACATGAAAACCGCGATCATTGAAGATACGAAAAAGTCTCTCGCTGAAACCTTTAATGTAGGGAACTGTTATACAATTTTCCTGTATACGTCGTGCAGTAATAAAATTTCTATATTGCCAGTCAGCGTCGATTATTACTACTCCTTTTTATTTTAATCACTGGCGAAGAAAAGGTTTCTTTATATATATTATTTTAATATTTACTGAGGTAAAATTATACGAGAGTTTTACTTATATACAAAAGGTAAATTTTAATTACATAGTATTTACTTATTCATTAATTCTTTTAATAATTTAATTTTTTGTCATAATACATATGATAACTGAGATTATTTAATATTTTCTTTTTCTTTTGTAAGGAAACATTTTGTTATTAAACAAAATAAAAGAATTTTAGAAAACCATAACAAAATGGAAGTGTTCGATTTTTTTACACATATTTTTATGATAATGTAAATATCTGGTAATAAACAATATATAGGATGTCCTAAAACTACCGCTATTCCTTTTAATGGTAGATTCCTTAGAACATTTCAAGACAAAAATCCTAATACAAAAATGTCGAGGGCTACAATAGTTTTTAAATGGGAATTCCCATTCTCAAAAACTACTGTAGCCTTGACATTTTTGTATTAGAATTTTTATCTTGAAATGTTCTAAAGAATCTGTCATTAAGAGGAATAGCGGTAGTTTTAGGATACTCTGTATATTGCATATTTTTGAAATGTATCTGCAATTTTTCGGATAAAATGTACCTGAAATATCTCTGAAGTGTTTCTGCAATATTACGTAGATATGTTTCAAAAATATTTCGTAGATATGTTTCAGAAATATTTCAGTAATATTACCGAAATATTGCCGAAATCGTTCAGCAAAGTTGCATTTGAAATAATAGTGCCGATTGAAACATTGCAGAAATGTTGCAGAAATCGTCGTGAAATATTTCTGAAATATTGCTGAAAGGTGTAATATTTCAAATGAAATTTTGCAGAAATATTTCTGAAATATTACATGCCGAGTGGATGGCTTGTCAATCTGCGGCGGAGAAATGTTTCTCAATGGACAAAAGGTCGAGACAATTCCATTTCATGCTGCTCTTCAGAACTTTCTGCAGTTCCTCAGTAACATAGGCAAGGAAATTACTTTGGTTACCCACAACGGATTCAAGTTTGATTTTCGGTTTCTTATCAGAGATATTCGCGCAAACAATCTGTGGGACGACTTTATATCCATCGTGTACGGTTTCGCGGATACTCTTGGCATTTTAAAAGCAAAATTGCATGCCAGAACTGCTGCAAAGCTAAAATTTAATCAAGTTGATCTGGCACGTGATTTGTTGGGCGAGAATGTCGTATGACGCTCACAATGCGTTGAATGACGTGAAAATTCTCCAGAAAATCGTTGATAAAGCTGAAGTTACACGTAAAGAATTGTTGGACAGCTCGAAATCTGTGACCGCTTTGTTGCAGATAAGTCAAAGGTCTGCTTTGAAAAATGTTAATAAATTAACGTTGGATTGTATGAAGAGTTCTATTTCTGTGAGCATGATTGGAAAGATGGCAGAAGCAGGTATAACGCTTGATTATTTGCAACGTACCTATAAAAAAAGGTAGCGATAAGGGCATAAAACTTCTACTGGGCGAAGATATTGGAGGACGCCCAAGAGTAACGAAGAATAAGAAAGTTCTCGGTAATTATTTACAAAAAGACCGCACTCGCCAATGACCTTGACCTTGACATATGTTATCAAGGTCACCCTCCTGAGTGACCTTCAGAAGTTTTTAGCCGGCGGTCGTTATTCGTTAAAAAGTTATTGACAAAAAAAGGTTCGAAAATATAGCAGCTATTTTGAGTATTGAGAGGCATAAACGACTAATATTACGTTTTTTTTTTAAAGCAGAGAATACTTTATTTCGCGAGAAAATCGCTGCTTTACCAACACAACATTTAAAGCAGTAAATTGTTGATAAATTGAAGTCTTTGTTAAAGCAGAGAATACTTTATTTCACGAGAAATCGCTGCTTTACCAAAAAAAGAAATTACAGGACGAAATAATAGCATACATATATTATAATAATTATTACTTTATTAATAATTTTTACGCGGTTTAAAATTTAAATCCAACATTTCTTTGAAATAGACACTGTAGCTGTAAACTCGACTACGTCGATTTCGCCCAAATTCCTATAAATTTATGAAAAATATTTAATAAATATATGTACATATTTAATATAGTAATCAAAAAATAAAAGTATTACCTCGTGATTTAAATAACGAAACCTATCTTTGACATTTCGTTTTCGCTCACTTGTGTACGCTTCTTTTAAAATAAATGTCAAAATGTCATGTAAAAATTCTTCAGAAATTGCGTTTAAATACGCAAAATTTACTATGATCATTCGATTATGATCTTTGAAATTTTTATCCCAAAACATTTTTCGAATAAATTTAGGCCAAGTATTCGCATTTCCAACGACATCTTGTACCGCAAGCCAAGGGTTATTATTCATTTGTTCTTTGGATATGTAATATCCATAATATCAATTAAAATTAGAAGATATTACTATTTTAACACACTGGCTACACGACACACTGACTACACGACACACTGGTTACGCGTAATAATACTGAGTGACATACCAAGAGCTGCGTACAGGTGAATCTCATGTGAAGCTTTGTTTGTAAGCATACTCGTAAGTTGTCCTTGAATATCCTTCTTACTGTTATTATTTTTATTTTTTTAGTTATACTGATATTATAGTAATTATTATCATTTCGTCCTGTAATTTCTTTTTTTGCTAAAGCAGCGATTTCTCGCAAAATAAAGTATTCTGTGCTTTAACAAAGACTTCAATTTATCAACAATTTACTGCTTTAAATGTTGTGTTTTGGTAAAGCAGCGACTTTCTCGCGAAATAAAGTATTCTCTGCTTTAAAAAAAAAAAACGTAATATTAGTCGTTTATACCTTTCAAAATAGCTGCTATATTTTCGAATTTTTTTTTGTTAATAACTTTTTAACGAATAACGACCGCCGGCTAAAAACTTCTGAATGTCACTCAGGAGGGTCACCTTGACAACATATGTCAAGGTCAAGGTCATTGGCGAGTGCGGTCTTTTTGTAAATAATTACTAAGTTCTCCAGAATGTCATCGCAGAGGTGATAAATTCAATAGGAAATACGCAAATTAGCCCGTGATTTTTTATCTAGAAGATGTTATCGTCAATGCGTCCCACATCTGTGCAAATATTTTGATAAAAAGAATGATATTTTTTTCTTTATATATATTATATACGTAATGTGATATTAAATATAATGCATTTATGATAAATAGAATAAACGATGCATGTTAAAATTATTTGGACCCTCCAATAACTTCATTATATTAAAACTTGTATTTATTTAGTATTGCGCACCTGTACAGATATTTTGATTTAAAAAATGATTTTTTCTCCTTTATCTATATATATAAAGGAAGATGTCCTGACTCACTCACTCACTCACTCACTCACTCACTCACTCACTCACTCACTCATCAACGCCCAGCCCAAACCCCTGAACCGAATTTTGACCAAAAGTATATGAAATAGGGGTAGAATTTTCCGGGGAGTGTCACTAAGAAAGGATTTTTAGAAATTCGAGCCCTAACGGGGTGAAAAGGAGTAAAACGTGTTTTCACGGATTCCTTAATATCGCCCAGGCCAAAGCTCTGAACCGAATTTTTATCAAAAGTATATGAAATAGGGGTAGAATTTTCCGGGGAATGTTACTATGTGTATAGTTTTTTGTTAATAATTTTCTGGAAACCGATTTTTTTAATTTTTCCAATTTTTTAGTTCAAAGAATTAACCAAATTTTTATCAAAAGTATATGAAGAGAGAAAGAGAGAGAGAGGGGGGAAAAGAGAGGGAGGGAGAGAGAGGGAGAGAGAGGGGGAGAGAGAGAGAGAGAGAGAGAGGGAGAGGGAGAGGGAGAGGGAGAGGGAGAGGGAGAGGGGGAGAGAGAGAGAGGGGGGAGGCAGAGGGAGAGGGAGAGGGAGAGGGAGAGGGAGAGGAAGAGGGACTAGAGAGAGAGAGAGAGAAGAGAGAGAGAGGGGGGGGCTAGAGAGAGATTATTTGCGTGTCTTACTACACATGTCTTCCGGGGCGAAGCCCGGGTAACCAGCTAGTATATTATATACGTAATGTGATAATAAGTATAATGCACTTATGATAAATGATAAATAGAATAAACGATGCATATTAAAATTATTTTACATTTTATAACCTCATTATATTGAAACTTTTATTTATTCAGTATTGTAGATCTTTTAAGAAATAGAATATTTTTGTTTCACCCTTTGCTTTATTCAGCGTCCAGAACATGGTAAACGTTGAATATTTTGAGGTATGCGCTATATCACGGAGGAATAGAATCTATGCGCTATACTCATCAGCTGACACGTGCGACGTTGCCAAGTTGCCGCTAGTGCCGCTCGAGTCCAGCCACCAATTCCGTCTTGTCGATTTAGTCAATCGAAAATTACGTTTTATTATTATATGGTACGGTCAATAAACTCGGGCTTTCATCCAGTATCTTGCAAAATTTTTATTGCATCGTTTCGTCAGTTTTTGATTCGTTTATCTATTTTTGAAGTATTGCAATTTTTGCAGCATAAGCGCTTTAACCTCGTTTTTCGGATAAGAAGTCCCCCCACCGCGTTAAATTGGCAAAGTTTACGGACATATATCTCCGGAACCAATCGGTTAAAAAATCCGAAATTTTACAGACACACTCGAGGAACGTTAATCTTTCATTTCATATTACATTTTCCGGGCTAAGTACATATGACCTAAATGCATGAACCACCTTAAAGTTGACTCTCAGGTTAAGAATCCTGTCATACCGACGTGATCTAGCGACCATGAACATGTCCCGCGGCCACATGCGCATGCTCCGTGGTCACATGCACAGCGACGTATCTTAACGCGCTCAACTTCGGATCATTATTCACAACCTCCAAAGGAGGGGGTCCAAAAATGGCCGTTTTGTGCCCCGCTGGGGAACCTGTGAAACATTTTTTTCCACCTTATTTAAGGTTGAAATAAGAAGGAAATAATAGTCATTTAGCCAGGAAACCACGGGAAATATTTTAAAATCTATAATAATGTGTTTAAAACGTCTGTTAAAGTAACTGTGTTTGAGCGGTTTAATAAAAGGTGAAACGTTTTAAAACAAGCACTACATTTCCATTTAATGAATTTTGCATCATGAAATTGTATATAATATTTTTATTACATTTAAATATATATTTTTTATATGTTACATACATCTATATATTTTTTTATACTTTCTGTATATACACATATATGCAGTCACATAACATTCATCTTATTTCTGTTCTGTTTCTTTACTAACTACGTCAACCATTTATGAAAAATATTCAGATATATTTGAAAGATTACGAGATTTAATGTTCAGAATCTGATTCAGATGAACCATCATAATCATCTTCAAAATAATTATTTAAATAATCTGCAGGTAAATGTATTGTTGGCTGATGTACAGCAAACCCAAAGTACCATAGAATTGTTGCGACGTGAGAGCAGCAACCGACAACTCGTTTTCCTACTTTGCAGCCACATGTGTGACCATCAATAATTGCGTCTATACCACTCTTGGTTTTGTCTATAAGGACGTAAGAAAAATACTTATATATATATACATATATGAAGATGATTATGATGGTGCATCTGAATCAGATTCTGAACACTAAATCTCGTAATCTTTCAAATATATCTGAATATTTTTCATAAATGGTTGACGTAGTTAGTAAAGAAACAGAACAGAAATAAGATGAATGTTATGTGACTGCATATATGTGTATATACAGAAAGTATAAAAAAATATATAGATGTATGTAACATATAAAAAATATATATTTAAATGTAATAAAAATATTATATACAATTTCATGATGCAAAATTCATTAAATGGAAATGTAGTGCTTGTTTTAAAACGTTTCACCTTTTATTAAACCGCTCAAACACAGTTACTTTAACAGACGTTTTAAACACATTATTATAGATTTTAAAATATTTCCCGTGGTTTCCTGGCTAAATGACTATTATTTCCTTCTTATTTCAACCTTAAATAAGGTGGAAAAAAATGTTTCACAGGTTCCCCAGCGGGGCACAAAACGGCCATTTTTGGACCCCCTCCTTTACTAATGTCGTATTTTTTGCTTTAACAAATTATATCTGCTACAGATATTAAGCGTCAAAGTTAACGAAACAGAAATAATTTGTTAAAGCAGAGAATAGTTGATATATGAAAAGTACATATTTATACACCAACTATTCTCTGCTTTGACAAATTATTTCTGTTTTGTTAACTTCAACGCTTAATATCTGTAGTAGAAATAATTTGTTAAAGGAGGGAAATAACCGACGACCTTCTGCGAAGGGGCATAATCAAACCCAGTTCTTCTCCCTACTGCGCGAGAACCGTGCTAGTTAGAAAAAAGAATGGTAAATAGCGGTTGTGCGTAGATTTCCGGCCGCTAAACGCTCGAGTGCACAAGCGAAAGTGCCCATTCCCCGTAATCGAGAATTGTTTGGTAGATATCGGAAAAAAATCTGTGTACACGTTGATAGATCTGAAGGATGGTTACCACCAAGTGGAAATCCATCCGGAAGACACAAAGTATTTTTCATTTGCGACATATGACGGTCAGTATGAATACGTACGTTTGCCTTTCGGGTTTAGCGAATCGGGGGCTGAGTTTTACGAACGATTAAAAAATCTCCCCGACTTGGCAACGTTGATTCGATTACGGATGATTATACTGTACATGGATGACATCCTTATAGCTACTGACACTGTCGACGAAAACTTAGAAATTATTAAACGAGTGCTCATAGAGCTTAAACGTTACCATTTCGAAATCAACATTGATAAATGTCAGTTTTTGAAATTAAAGGTTGAATTCTTGGGATATATCGTGTCGGCTAACGGAATAACAATTAGCGAAAGGCATACGGACGTGATTCACAAGTTTCCCGTCCCAAGGAAGGTGTTAGACGTTCAGCGATTTTTGGGTTTGGCGAATTATTGGTTCCCGTCCATGCGTAAAAAGGTTCACGATTATATAGAAGACTGCCTAGTATGTTTAATGTCGAACGCGTCGGTAAATTCGCGCGAAGGTGCAGATTACGGATTCTCCTTCAACCCCTTTTCAAATATTGCATACCGACCATTATGGTCCTTTAGTGGAATCGGTTGGCGGCTTTAAGCATGTCCTGTTAGTCGTTGACGCGTACACGCGATTCACTTGGCTGTTCCCGGTTAAAACCACCAATTTGAAGGAGGCGATCAAGCAATTTAATAGTCTATTTCATATATTCGGTAATCCGAACGAAATAGTATCTGATAGAGGAACTGCTTTTACTTCGCACGAATTTACCGAGTTCTTGAATTCCAATAATATTAAGCATCACAAAGTAGCGGTAGCGGCCCCAATATTTGTGTGAACAATTTTATTAAATAAAGAAAAATTACCTGAAATTAAAACGATTGTTTCTGTGCGGTGTCGTACTACGTGATTGCGTGGTCCCACGGAGATATTCAAGAGACAGCGAGAGAAGACCGGGAATGGTGGGGGGTCGATGCTGCGACCAAACGCATAGCCACAACAGCGTTCTTCCCTCCACTTATGGTTTCTGCACGCAGAAACGTTCTGTTTATCCGTGTGACAAACTCGTAATTTGAAAAGTTTAATATTGATTATATAAGAAATATAAATTTTAAATTTTATCCATTTATTTTATTATCAATTTACTTACTGGCTCTTAATTAAAAATTAATTGTATATATAATTACCTTTTAATATTACAAAACAAATAACAAGTTATAAAATTAAATACCACTTATAAAATTTGTTTTAATCACTTTTATTCCCCGAAAGTACAAGTCAGTCTCTTTTAATTCCATCACATTTTTTTATTCTTTCTCTTTCTTTTAGTCCAAAATTCTTTAACTGGTATATATTATCTGTGCAATACGTATGATTGTGTGATACCTTAATAACGTCTTAATGACATTAATAAGATGTCATTAAAATGTCATTTGACATTATTTTGCTACTTAAAGTATTATATTTCAACAATATATTGCAGCAATATTACTGTAATATTTCAATATTATTTGAAAATGTGTAATACATCAGTAATATTTCTGAAATATTTTATTGTAATACGTAATATTTCCACTATATTGCAATATTACTGCAATATTTCTGTAATATTACGTGCTATGTGGGATAATAGTAGAGAGCGGAGATATCATAACAAACTTTGAAATATCTCAAAAAATCCTTAAAAAAGAGAACTTTATTGTTTTAAAAACCTCTCGCCAAGGTCTACAAGAATATGCAATAAAAAATTGTGTTTAATTTAAAAAATTCAAAGTAACACTGACTTGACGACTCCACCTAAGATCAAATACAGTCAGTAAATAGATCTTTTTAAACTTTACAACTTTTGTCTAAAACATTTTTTTTGCAAAACTGATATTTTTTGAGATATTACGGAACCCCGATGTTTTTTTCTCACCCTGTATATACATATATATAAAACATTAGATATGTTTAGGAAACATACATAAAACATATATAAACCAACACGTGTTATCTGGGGTATAATATTATCTAATGTATTTTTGCTTCTTCATAAAAGAAGCTTGTTTTCATGAAAAAAAAATTTTTAGTTTTTTTTGCCAATGTGTTTAGAATTGTTAAAAATTGTTTATTTAGCCACACGAAAAAAACGATATGGTTACCAGATGCATAATTGTGATTGCCACTACCACAATAAATAGTCATATTTGGGGCAGGTATGTCTGTGGTTGTCACACCCACATTAATATGGTTATGCTGCCGTAGTTGTCACACCCACATTGATGTGGTCATGCTGCCGTGTAGATCACTACACTTATTAGTTGGAACAACCATAGAGAAATGATGCCCCAGCGTTGGCGCGGTGGTGCGGCAACTATGATATAGTTGTCACAACCACGTGCTTAGCTACGGAGAAGTAGTAGAGACAACTATATGCATTTGGCACACATAAACATAGTAAATGTTGAGACACAAAACAATGTAGATGTCCCAACAATTCGTAAGTCAACAATTTAATTTTAGTTGTTTTAACCTCAGCCATTTTTTCCGTGCAGATAATTAATATTTGAATATCTTGGAAACTAGATGTTTCCGCACAATCGCACTTGTAGCATTCGATTACATTTAGCTAGTAAGTGCTACGTTTCCTACGTCCCTATAAAATTTCATCAAAATCGGATCGGATACGGAAGTCTTACCGTTATTGCTATTATTGTCACAATTATTGTTCAATTGTTATTAGCATGTTGTAGGGGAGACCGGGGCGAAGTCGGTCCTGGAGCGGAGTCGTTTTTGCAATTATCTCGAAATCTGTATGTTGTGTGAACTCGCCATTAATACTGTAAGCGCGGCTTATATGATGCCCATGTGACCAACGGAGTTTAGTGAGGTTACATGCCATGTTGTGATTCTTATCGAAGCAAACGTGTTTTTGCAGAAGTGCTGCGTATGCTCGGAGATAATAGAAAACAGAGCTGATGAAAAACAGTGCATTTCGTGCAAGCGTAAGGCACACAACAAGTGCGTGCGCTCGTCAGACTCTGTTTTTACATGCTTTAACTGTTAGCGAAAAAGAAAATTGATTATCTTAAAATTATTTTCCGCTTTTCATTTTTCTACTAAAAAACAATAAATAAAGTGTATTCTATTATTTTTTATGATCAAAATTATGTATATCTTTATTTAAAATCCAGTCCGAGAATGAAGACATGACTCCCCCCCCCGGGAATTTTGACTTTTTGATTTTTGTACCTTTGTCGTTTTTACTCTATGGGGACGGCGCGTGCCACTCTTAGCCGCTAGGGGCGCTAGCGAAATTGGGGACACACCGAGCTGTCACCGAGCATATTAACGAGAAAAGCTGTGTGGATATAGAAAAATCCATTCTTAATTTTTGTATCAATCTACACAATCACTATTCTTCAAACCTCTCAACTCATTAAACGTAAATAACATTATGACATGTCCTCAATTTCGGTGCTGCCCTCTGCGCTGAGCTTGTCATGTCGCAGTCCCCATACCGGTTGAACAAAGCAACGTAGACCAAAAATGCCTATATAAATTTTGTAATCAAGGGTTCACTCTTTACAGTGGTAGGGGAGACCGGGGCTAAACCGTCCGTTTTTTTCGGTGCCGATTTTTAACAACAAAATAAATAATTGTAGTTAAATGTGGTATACCACTGTAAAGAGTAAACTTTTAGCTACAAAATTTATATAGGAAATTTTTGTCTACGTCGCTTTGTTTAACCGGTATAGAGCAAAAACGACAACGGTGGAAAAATTGAAATCTCAAAAATGCCGGGGTTAAACCGTCTACCCTCCGGGGTAAATCAGTTTCAGGTTTGATCGCTCATGAAATATTAGACATCTACACTGGATTCGTGTTCAGCATGCATTACTCTTTATGATCAGCATGCATTTATAATCACGTACCTCGAGATTTGGAAAGCAAATATATTGCAGATATTACAAAATTTCCACGCGCAGAAAATTTCACTTTTTACCACGAAAACACGTTTGCCCTCGTAAAAATCATAACACGGCAGGTAACGTGCCGAAACTCCGTTGGTCACATGGGTACCATAAGCATCATAGTCCGGTCAAAGTAGACATTCAAGGTTACAATAATTCCGATAGAGCTGAAAATTCGTACGAATGTTTGGAACACCATTATAAATGAACTGTGAAAAGTCCCCATACATCCCGTGCCTGGAAAAAATTTTATTCAAGGTCAAAGGTGGAAAAATGGGTTTTTCATGTTTTTCATCCGAATGGTAAGTTTTATCATAAAAATAGCTTAGACAATAATTGTAGATCGTGCAATTATCTATAATAATTGTCTTTATACTTTTTTCTGTAAGAGTCACCGTTTCCGAGTTATAATCATTCAAAAAGTTGAAAAAACGGTGTTCTTCATAATATGCATAATAGACCGAGAGCTGGCTACGGAAATACCAACGTCATTTATTTAAGAAAATTTTCAACTTTAAACGATTGTGGCAATGTTACAAATTAAGAAAGGGCAAGTCTGGCTGCTGGCCGGTGGTGCGTTTAGCGGGGGCGTACGCCCTTAGCTGTAAAATATCGAGGATGAAAAACGTCATATCTGTACGGCTAAAAATTTTTTTGCGTGTACTATATAATATTGTAAAGTACTTGCAAATGTTGCCAGACCTGTAGGTGGGGTCTAAAGTATTGCCAGATCAGGGTATAACTGCTTAATACTTAATAACATTCACGTCATTTCTGTAAAATTGAAATTTTTTGCTTATTGTATACGTGTTTAATAATCTGTATATGAAATGACAGACAAAATCTCGGGTCTAACACCGTGCCAGACGTCGCCGAAAATCTCAGTATCTATGGAATGTACTGTAAATTGCCGGCAGCAACAATTAATTTTATTACTTAAATTTTTTGAGCATTAAATTTAAAATGTTCTCTGCTAATAACAATAATATTAAAAATGTTCGTAAATATTATTGTTATTAGCAGAGAACATTTTAAATTTAATGCTCAAAAATTTAAGTAATAAAATTAATTGTTGCTGCCGGCAATTTACAGTACATTCCATAGATACTGAGATTTTCGGCGACGTCTGGCACGATGTTAGACCCGAGATTTTTGTCTGTCATTTCATATACAGATTATTAAACACGTATACAATAAGCAAAAAATTTCAATTTTACAGAAATGATGTGAATGTTATTAAGTATTAAGCAGTTATACCCTGATCTGGCAATACTTTAGACCCCACCTACAGGTCTGGCAACATTTGCAAGTACTTTACAATATTATATAGTACACGCAAAAAAATTTTTAGCCGTACAGATATGACGTTTTTCATCCTCGATATTTTACAGCTAAGGGCGTACGCCCCCGCTAAACGCACCACCGGCCAGCAGCCAGACTTGCCTTTTCTTAATTTGCAACATTGCCACAATCGTTTGAGGTTGAAAATTTTCTTAAATAAATGACGTTGGTATTTCCGTAGCCAGCTCTCGGTCTATTATGCATATTATGAAGAACACCGTTTTTTCAACTTTTGAATAATTATATCTCGGAAACGGTGACTCTTACAGAAAAAAGTATAGAGACAATTATTATAGATAATTGCACGATCTACAATTATTGTCTAAGCTATTTTTATGATAAAACTTACCATTCGGCTGAAAAACACAAAAAACCCATTTTTGCCACCTTTGACTTTGAATAAAATTTTTTCCAGGCACGGGATGTATGGGGACTTTTCACAGTTCATTTATAATGGTGTTCCAAACATTCGTACGAATTTTCAGCTCTATCGGAATTATTGTAACCATACCCCTATTTTTTGGGCTAAGTTGACCGGACTATCAGCGTTTACAATGTTAATAGCGAGTTCGCACAATATACAGGTTCCAAGATATTTGATTAGACGGATTTACCCCGTAGACGTTTTAGCCCCGGTCTCCTCTATACTATATTTCACTAAAATAATTTCTTTTGTTGTTAAAAATCGGCACCGAAAAAAAAGGACCGACTTTGCTCCGGTCTTATCGCTATATTACTTATTGTTTCGTTTCTATAACTTCGAGATGCTTTGAACTTTTGCTACGCAACATAGAACTGTGAGATTTTAGTATACGCGAAGTGTTCTTGCGGGATCGAGACGAATTTCGGGTTTGACGTGCACATGTGCGGGCAATGATCATTACCGTGTAACGACGGAACCGATAATCGATCGGGGCCGCGATCAATCGGCAAACAACCGTGTGCGCAGGCGGCGCTCGCATCTCCGCGTCGGGCACCCATCCCAGTCGTTAAGCTAAATTAAGTGGTTACACTTTGTTTGATCGGGGCCCTACGGAGGCTCGAATTAAGTTGTTATCGCGAATTAGCTGATTATACCGAGCGACGGTGCGAGGTGTCGGTTTGATTTGTTGTTCGCGAAATACCGCCGTGCTGCGCCAGTTTGTTTATGCCACCATGCCCCGCACTCCTTCCGCGCGTAGCTTCCAGGTCGCTTATAGTTTGACCTCGAAAATAAGCCGCGTTGATGGTTGGATTGTTCTGACCTGGTCCCGCTCCGCTGGGTGACCTTTTGCCCACAGTTTTTGCCTCTCGCACGGAGCCCTTAATTGGGACGGATTTTAATAGCGAGCGATCATAAGAAATTATCCTCCACGGCGAACTGACGGACGTGCAAAATTGATGTTGCAAGCCCGATGTTTTGGCGCGGATAAATCAAAATTTCTCTTTCGTCCACAGTCACAGGAGGACCCAAGGAGAATTTAAAAAAAGATTTAACCTTTTTTTTCAGAATTAATATACCTTGTAATCGACATTAAAATTTTTTATTGCAATTTATAATCATACTATTTTCATACTATAACTATAATATAAAACCCGACTGTTTGTCTGTCTGTCTGTCTGTCCGCGAACTACTCATTCATTAATGGACCGAATCTTAAAGAATTATATATAAAGTAAGGGTAGAATTTTCCGGGGATACATAACGTGTATAATATTTAGTTACCGATTTTATGGAAACCGATTCCGAAATTTTTCCAATTTTTCGGTAAATAATTGACCAAATCTTAAAGAATTATATATAGAATTATATATAAAGAATTATGATATAGAGGTAGAAAGAACTAAAGAATGTAATAGAATTTAAAAAATTGCTAATAATAAAGCGGTTTCCGATTTCTGTTTAAAAAAATGTACGTGATTGCTCCAATTTCCGCAAATTTTGAGATATCAAGCTAAATTATTTTTTATGGATAATTTTTATGGATATTTTTTTGTTACCAATTTTTTTAATTCCGGTATGTACGCACCTAAGAAAAACTTAATTTATCGAATACTATTTACTATGTTCAAGGCAAATAAGTTATACCAATAAAAACTTTATATTATTTACTAAAAAAAAATTAGAAATATGAAATATTTATTTTTTGTATTTAACAAAAAAAACTTTTAGAAATCCTTGCATTTTTGCCATATATTCCATAGGGGTGGGATATATGACATTCATGGGTGGAATATACGCTTTATATATATATATATATATATATATATATATATATATATATATATATATATATATATATATATATATATATATATTAAAAAATTCTTTTCTTCGTCAGTGAAATTTAATAAGCAGTATTCTTTGACCAAACTGACGTTGCGTATAATGTCGTATTACATTATTTCAAACCTCGACGTTTCGACACTCGCTTTGTGTCCTTATCCAGAGTACTAAAATTACGAAGTCATGATACATAATATATTACAACGAGGAACAAAGAGCGTAAGAACGGAAATTCTGTACCTATCTTATATTAGTCGCACATGAATTACTTGCAGTTTAGCACATTGTCAGATTTCGAAGTTGTCTGATTATTAAAGTAAAGGAGCCGCGATCCATCCTGAATTAAGCGATGTGGCAACCGGGTAAGTAACAGGAAAGGAGACTTGTGAGAGAAGTCATTCCCAGTCAAAGGACGGAATCGAACTACTTACAACGTACCGAATATCCGAGTGGGTCGCGGAAGAAAAACAAACAAGGAGAGAAATGTTATGTAGCGCTTATGATTCGGTCATATAGCGGGTTGAGATTCTCGGTGTCTTTTTTGAGATTAATAGTATTGTTATGTTTTTTGATGTAGAACATCTCCGCTATCTCTCTTTTTCTAACGTTATTCTCCCTATGCAACACCTCAGTGGTGGACTATTTGAAATCATGCCCGTGCATCAATCGGTGCTTGCTGACTACGGAGAGCCTGCTCTCGTCTCTTTTTTTTATGTCACTCAGATGCTCCTTCACACGAGTTTCCAAGTGTCTTAATGTTTGTCCTATGTAAGAAGTATTACAATCGTTGCAGTCGATTTTATAAACCACGCCTGTTTTCTTCATGTTGTCCAGCTTGTCTTTGCCGAGTTTTATAATCGAGTCGAGTTTTTTTGGAATCGTGTGAAGGACCTCCAAGCCACATCGATTCACGGTACGGCGAATATTCTCGCTTAAGCTCTTAACATACGGAAACACTATATGTCTCCGGGCATCGAACGTACTGCCGACATTACTCGAGTCGATGATGTCCTTGCGATAATTCAACTCTTTTAGCCTTTTGTTAATTTGCTTATCGATAAAGTTTTCAGGGAAGCAGTTGTTTATAAGGATATCCTTTACTATTTTAATGTTAGAGTTGTGAAATTGTTTGTCAGAAAGTAAAATAGCGTGGTCAACTAAGCTTGTAATCGTGTTGTTTTTGTACCCCGGAGGATGATTGGAGAAATAATTAACGTAACGGCCAGAGAACGTAGGTTTTCTGTGCCAATTTGTCAAAAGCCTATTACCGTTTCTAATAATTAGAACATCTAGAAAGGGGATAGCACCGTTGACCTCTATTTCGTGTGTGAATTTAAGACGCGGGTGATAGTTGTTGAAAACTGTAAGAACATCCCCAATTTTATCTTTAGGTATTATGGCAATGACATCATCGACATATCTGCGGAAAAAAGACAAACGAAAATCAAGCAAGGCCAGGCAGTGAGTCTCCAGATCCTCCATTACAATATCAGCTAATACTGGTGATAGAGGAGATCCCATAGGGCTGCCAAAGATCGGTTTGTATGTGTTTCCGTTGAAACTGAAACTGGTAGATCTCAGTACAAGCTCAATCACATGCAAGAATTGCGGTAAACTGAGCTTTGTGATCTTGGAAATATCCTGCCAACGTTTCTCTATTGCTTTAAGGACTAACTCCTTAGGGATATTGGTGAAGAGAGCAGTTACGTCAAGGGAAACGAGTAACTCGTCGGCCTTGATCTCTCTGTCAATGATTTCTTTCACGAAGGACCAACTGTCCTTGATATGAGACTCGGGGGTGCGGATGGAACGATGTAAATGATCATGGAGAAAGGAAGCTACGTTATAAAGTGGGCTTCCCAGTGCCGAAACGATGATCCGTAGCGGGAAACCATTCTTGTGGATCTTTAGCAGCCCGTAACAGCGTGGGAGATTGCCGTTCGTACAATTTAAGCGCCGGTAAACTGCGTCCTCGATGATGCCTCCGTCCCTCCAAGATCTGACAAGTTCATTGAGTTTCGTCGAAATTTGTTTGATAGGATCTTTCTTTAGTTTTTTGTAAGTAGACTGGTCATTAAGTAATTCCGTCATTTTCTCGATATATTCATCTCTGTCCATAATGACAGTAACCTGACCCTTGTCAGCTCTCGTGACGAAGACATCCTGGTTATCTCGCAAAAATTTTTTGCATTCGGCATGCCTATCTAAAATGTAGCGGTCGACCCTGTCAACATGGTTTCGATCTACTAAAAATCTATGCAACGAGTCTGTTAACGAGCCTCGCACGTTATTAACCGCGTTATCCGGAAATTTGTAAACATTTACTTCAAAGTTTTTTATCACTTCTAAAACTGTATTAGCGCGGTCTCTCTTGTCGGATTGGTTAATTGGTAACGCGAATTTATCACCCAAGCTCAGGAAGCTCGAAACTGAATCAGGTATTTGTTTATTGCTAATGTTGACTAACCATCTTGATTTATCAATTTTCGAAAAGGGATCTATCGAGATGTTTCGCTTTCTCATTATCCAATTGAACTTGATGATTGACTTAACTTTTAAAGTTAAGTCTCCTTTCCTGTTACTTACCCGGTTGCCACATCGGTTGCTTAATTCAAGATGGATCGCGGCTCCTTTACTTTAATAATCAGACAACTTCGAAATCTGACAATGTGCTAAACTGCAAGTAATTCATGTGCGACTAATATAAGATAGGTACAGAATTTCCGTTCTTACGCTCTTTGTTCCTCGTTGTAATATATTATGTATCATGACTTCGTAATTTTAGTACTCTGGATAAGGACACAAAGCGAGTGTCGAAACGTCGAGGTTTGAAATAATGTAATACGACATTATACGCAACGTCAGTTTGGTCAAAGAATACTGCTTATATATATATAATATATATATATATATATATATATATATATATATATATATATATATATATAGATATATATATATATATATATATATAATATATATATATATATATAGTATATATATATGTATATATATTATAATATATATATATATTAATATATAATATATATATATATATATACACATATATATATATATATATATATTATATATATATAGTATATATATATATTTATATATATATATATATATATATAAAATTACAAATAATGTTATAAATAACACAATAAAATGTAATAAGTTACAAAATGTGCGTAAAAAGTTTATTAAGATGTAGGTAAGAATGATAAACAAATTATAAAATTGAAAAATTTAAAAAAAATAGACAAACGATAGATGCATTATAGATTATTGTTATACGATCCAAAAAATGAAGAAAAAAGAACACATAAAAGATTTCAATTTTTACAGAGTGTATAGTATAAATCTCGCACGCTAAAAATGCTGTATATGCCAAACAGGTGGGATATACAAGCTATATCAAGCTGAACAAAGTATACAAGAGCTATGCACTTGTATTTTGCTGTATTCCATCCTTTACTATCCCTCTACACTTATGTATCATGAAATAATCATTAAACCTTTTACATTCCCTACAGACCGGGGCAAACTTGACACTAGGCTTTTTGACAATTTAAATCTATCGTAGGAACTTGCCTTTCCTACTGTAAATGCGTCTTTATATGCCAGTACTATCAACGGAATTTGGTAACATTCTGAGTTATGGTGCAATTTTTAGCGCGACATAAGCTTTTTTGGTAAAAAGTAATTTTTCTAATCTCTCAAAAATTTCTATTTTTTTCATTGAGCTTTACTTTTGCGAACCTATATGTAAGTGATTCTGATGGGAAATTTGATGCTTTATACGAATCCGGCAATAGTTTTTGCATATTTTCAAAATATTTGTTTTTAAAGTGACAAAAGTAAAAAACGACATTCGGGGCAAAGTCGACACCACGCCGTTTTATCGGCTCCCAATAACAAACAATGTTTATTATGCAGCTATATGGCTCATGATAAATGTGTGCGCACGTCCGATCGCGAATTTATTTGCATAAATTGTTTTTCAGACATGAGTTTAGATGAAAATAATTGAAAGTTTAATAGTTTTTGTTCTTATTATTTCAAATGAATGTTTTACTTAATTCCGAATTTTTGTACTTTTTAAGTACACAATAAACAATGTATTTTTAATTTTAGACAATAAAAAATAAGTTCTAAATTAAATTGTATCAATCAGGCAAAGTGTCGAGTTTACTTCAGCATTTTTTAATTTCAAAATTTGTTTTTGCGTTATTTTTTCTTTCCTGGGGGGCAAAACTAAGCGACGTACAGTAAAACTTCTTGAAGCAATTTTGTACCTGAACACTTTTTAAATGTATACCATTGAATTTGCTTAAAAATGTTAATTAATTGTTGAAAATTGCCTTTAAGAAAATGGTGTCGAGTTTGCCCCGGTCTTTCCTAATCAATAATAATTATTTTACGTAGGTCGTAATATATGATCGCGCTACTACATTAAGAAATCGATTCAACTCACGACGGTTTCGTTAATATTAACAGTGAAGAATTGAAATTACAACATAATACTATAATATGTCATAAAGGCACATAATAGAGTGATTGCGAGCAAGTATCTTCATTCCTTTTATTTTTTCTGACTTCTACGGCGTAAATCCCCGCGTGTAAATACCAGAATTACCCTATTATGAAAATCGCATCTACAAAATTATTTTTGTAATTGAAGTTTACAGTAATACCAGATTTATTTTTTTTAAGTGTTTGCTAATCATTTGATGATAAGACAAACAATTTTTTTAGAGGTATTTCCAATTTCACTTGTTTCGATAAAATTCTACAGAATCGCGGAAAGTCAAATGTATATATGTTGAGTTGCAACGTGTTTTCTACGTGGAACCGCGAGTATTCGTACGCAAGAATCTCGAATTAACTCACCATCGCGGTTCTGTGAGAAACAAAAGGAGCGAGGTACGAGTCGAGGAAGAGTGGAGAAAAAGTCGCCGCAAAAGCGACGCGAGGAAAGGCGAGGGAAGGCTAAAGGACGTGAGGCGCCCATGCGAGGAGTGGAAAGGGTGCCCCACGCTATTTTCCACGAAAATTATAGCCATCTATGCGCGTAATCCTCTTTATAGCCGCATTGTATCAAATTATAACAGCAGCGGCGCTCGCTTCCAGCGCTGTCCTCCCCCCTCGCCCTTTCTCCGCGAGTACCTGGCCCATCGTGGGCCTCGTCATCTCCCCGACACCATCACTTCTCGCTTTCCTCACGATGTTCGTTTTTCTTCTTTTCGCTAGCGTTCGTCCCCGAAGCCTCGTAAAATGGCGCGCATCATTCGGTCAATTATCGCATCGGCGAGACGCGTGACCCTCGCGACCTCCGGGCCGCGACCTAAAACCGAACCTGGGACAACTCCGGCTCCTCCACGGGTTCACATGAACACGGCGGATAAATCGATAAGTCATCAACACAATCGGAAGAAGCTTAGACCGCGGTTATGCCACGCGACTTGTTTAACTAACGCTAACATCATCAGTTAAATATTATTAGGAGATTCTTCGCCTTTTTTCAAAACTATAAAGAGTTTCGTTGAAATTGGGCTGATAGAAGAATGTATGCTTCAAAGGGTTCAGTCAATGTTATAAAGAAGTGGAGAATCGATTGTGCGGTGGGTGTTGATCGATGCCGACAGACCTGGTCTTAATCAACCGTGTCAAGTGGGCTACATAAAAGTCTTGAAAGTATTGAACATGAAAGTCATTTGCGAACAGTCGAGTAGTAACCCACTCGGCATGTTATGTTGCTGAAATATTGAAATATTCGGAAATAATGCAGAAATATTTCATTAACATTTTATTTGTAACATGCATCTGAAATATTTAAAAAATGTACCTGCACCATGTTTTTTGTAATATTGCATTAACAATATGTCTAAAATCTTTCAGAAAGTGGTTTACAATATTTGTAAGTTTCTGTAATATTGCAAAAAAAATGTAGCAGATGCAATATTTCAGAAACATTTCTAAAGCATTATAAAAGTAATATTACGTTTACATTGCACGAATAATATTTCTATAACATATCAAGCGCAACATTGCATTTAAAATATTTGTGAAAAATTTCTGAAAGATTGCGTCGGTAATGAAAAATTGAATTGCGGGCAGTAAATTTTCTACAATATTGCGGGAGAAATATTGCAGATGTAATGGTTTAGAAACATTTCTGATACATGATAAAACTATTATTACGTTTGCATTGCACGCGTTATATTTTTGAATGTTTCACATACAACATTGCATTTGTAATATTTCCGAAAAGTTGCTGACACACTTTAGAACTTATAAAAAATTAAATTTATTATTGTATAATTATTGCATTTTTTCTCTTTTATTAAGAATTTTCTGATATTTCAAATTTTGTCATATGGCATTTTTAATATAAAATATAAAATACTTAATAATATTTAATATAAAATAATATTCGACGTTGACTGGCAAAAAAGATTTATTCATATATCTGTATTGTTAATATTGTTATGCGATAGCTTTATGCTCATCAAAATAAGCAAGTATAAGAAAGAAAGAAAGAAAGAAGCGTCAGAGTCAGAAGATCACCACTACCCTGTTCAATCATCGATGTCAAGCAACAAGGTGCCGTAATACTACTTGGATGGGTGACCGGCTGAGAGAGCGGACTTCGGACAAACGCGCGGCAGCTATACGCACATGGCTTAATATATTTTTTTTGTTCCGGTAACAAAATATTTTATTTTTTACATATTAACAAATAGTTTTTGCGTCAGTAACAAAATTTTGTTTGCTAATACAAAACATTTTTTTTTTTTCAATGTAAAATGTATTTGAAATATCTCTGAAGTGTTTCTGCAATATTTCGTAGATATATTTCAGAAATATTTTATAGTATTACCAAAATATTAACGAAATCTTTCAGCATGGTTGCATTTGAAATAATTGCGGACATTGAAGCATTGCCGAAATGATGTAGAAACGGTAGTAAAATATTTCTGAAATATTAATGAAAAGTGTAATATTTAAAATGAAATTTTGCAGAAATGTTTCCGAAATATTACATGCCGAGTGGCAAATGACGGAATAATTGCGCTGCGTCAAACAATGGATATTTACAAGTACACGCAATGTAAATCCAAAAATCCAATCTAAGTGGGTAGCTTTATATTTCTCCTTAACAAAATTATATCACAAAATGGCGTTACCTAACTCAACATAATTAAGTGATATGTATTTAAAAAAAATATATGAAATCTTTAAATTGCGCTAATTACAAAGAGAATATATATATTGCTTTGAAAAATAATTGTTGTGCAACTACTTTTAAAAAATAAAACCCAAGTGGTACATATCTTTGTGTTCCCATTCAAAAGTCTTCCTATTTCAACCCAAGTAATAGCTTTAATTCTCTTTAACAAAATTATGATATTACAAAGAATCATTTTAATCACAAAAAATTAAAAAGATAACAGTAAAAAATAAAAATATTTAATTAAAATAAAATTAATAAATTTTTCTTGTAGAAAACTTGGTGATGCTAGACTTCTGCTAGAAATTTATTAAAGTACTCAAATTTTTGAATAAAAAACAATAAAAATAATTTAGGGAAGAATGCGACGGGAGTAAAAAAAAACAGCGCCGTTTTTTACAAGAAAAATTTATTTAGCTTATTTTAATTAAATATTTTTATTTTTTATTGTTACTTTTTTAAAACTCTTTGTGATTAAAATGATTCTTTGTAATATTATAATTTTGTTAAGGAGAATTAAAGCTACTACTTGGGTTGGAATAAGAAAACCTTTGAATGAGAGCACAAAGATATGTACCACTTGGGATTTATTTTTTTAAAGCAGTTGCACAACAATTATTTTTCAAAGCAATATATATATTCTCTTTGTAATTAGCGCAATTTAAAGATTTCATATATTTTTTTAAAATACATATCACTTAGGTTGAGTTAGATAACGCAATTTTGTGATATAATTTTGTTAAGGAGAAATAAATATATTACCACTTAGGTTGAATTTTTGAATTTACAAAATACATGCGTGTACTTGACATCTTTTTTTACCTTTTTTGAAAAAAGTAATTTTGTACTAATATCACGCATTTTGTAGTGTTAAGCAAAAAAAAAAACAAATTAAATTGTTATTGAATTAGCAAATTAGTAATTAGTCACAAAAAATTACTAATTTGGTACATAGGTTAAGTTTACTCAAACCCCTCCCCGGGAGGGGGGTGCGATACCACGGCGCACCAGTGTGGGCTGAGGCAGCGGAGAAATCGCACCACATACGAATGAGACTGCGACAAATACAGCGCCCGTTAGCCCAACGAGTGTCACGTGCATACTGCACGGTCTCACATGCGACGGTTCTGGCGGGTCTCCCCCCATTGGAGCTCGCAGCGCGCCAGTACGCCGAAGTCTGTCGGCGTACAAAACCCATACAGCACAAAATGTTTTTTAAATATTTTTAAAATATTTTTTAGGAAGATTAAAATAATTTAAAATAATTTACAAAAATATTTTTAGAATGTTTCTATGTCCGTCAGATCATGTCAGAAAAATATTTTCAAAAATATTTTTAAAAGATTGCAAATAAATAATATATTTAATAATATTTGTAAAATCTTTTAGAAATATTGTTTTAAAAAATAAAATTTGTTCATAATCATTTTAAAAATGCTTTAAAAATGACATAAATATAAGTCATTTAAAGGTATGTATATGCCGTTATGCTTTTGTGAATTAAGAATTTTAGAAAAACAAAAAAAAATACATTTATTATGTATATGTCGTGTGTGCATACAGCCGCGCGGTCACCCATCCGAGTCAATACCGCACCTAACGTCGCTTGACATCGATGGTCGAACGGACTAGTGTGTGTGGTGATCCTTTGATTCTGACGCTTTCTTGTTGCTTATACTCCTATATAACATATCTTTAGTGTTCAAAAATCGTGTAATGATAATAACCGGTAAATATTAAAAATAATAACGCAATTACAATTAATGTAATAATTATTTATTAATATAAAATTCGTATATTTAACATAATATAATATTAATATAATAACGTTAACAACATGCATGATAAAGCCGTATTCCACAAACGTTTTACACATTTGTACGGACCAAGCGAAACGCGTTTGTACGTCCATACGTATCGCCGATCGCTCGTGTCGCTCGGCTCGCCGAGCGCACCGCACTTCTTATAGTAAGCCCAACCGGCCGGCCGAGCGGTCGGCGACGCACGGTCTTACGCACGGCCGCTTACGGGCGCCGGTGACGAAATATCGAGACCATCAGGACTTGACCGCTGAGAGCGACGACGACGCAAATTCGATTACCGTACGAGATATCCGACAGCCGATCTCGGGGGTTGACGATACGCCATGTTGACGCAAAGCGAGACGAATGACACCATAATTCGGGGTACTTGTAATCGAGAGGCACGAATGCGGTCGTTACCTCCGGCTCTAGCGAAAAGTCCCCTCGCGGCGTGTTGCTTCCGTGCCGCGGTCGTTACCTCCGGCGCCGCTCGAGCAAAAAGCTAAGTCCCCTCGCGGCGTGTTGCTTTCGCGCGGTTGTTACCTCCGGCGCTGAGCGAAAATTTTCTAAGTTGACCCAATACATGCCCAGTACTGAGCCGACTTTTGGCCATAGAGCAATATCATTTCTGGCCTTATACACGGTCAGTACTGAGACGAGACTGGCCTCGGAACAGAATATGGTTGGATGGGGATACTGGTCACCGAGACTGGCACAATACTGATCTAGCGGTTTATCCGCACTGGGGCAGTACCACCCATCAAGTCTTGGCAGCCAATATTGTGCCACTTCTGGGCCATGCAGACAACTCTGGCAGAAGTCCGACATTCGCACATGGGTTGCTAAATTATAGCTCTTGCTGTAAAAAAATGTTATAGTTTAATCCGACAAAACTTGTACCGATTCGTTCCAGCGAAAGCCACACGCTGCGAGAGAACTTAGAAAATTTTTGCTCGGGCGGCACCGGAAGTAACGACCGCGACGCAAAAGCAACACGCCGCGAAGGAACTTGGAAAACTTTTGCTTGGACGACGCCGGAGGTAACGACCGAGGCGCGAAAGCAATACGCAGCGAGAGGACTTAGAAAACTTTTGCTTAGGCGGCGCCAGAGGTAACGACCGCGGCGCGAAAGCAAGACGCCGCGAGGGAACTTAAAAAATTTAAAATAATATTTTTTAAATATTTTGAAACAAGATTATAAAACAATATATATGTAGATTTTAATTAATATTTTAAAAATATATTTCAAATATTTAAGAAAATATTATCTGGATGGTAAATAAAAACATTTTAAAAAATATTTCTAAAAGATTCTTAAAATATTTTAACAAACGTTATCACAAAATATTTTTAAACCATTTTAAAATATTTCCAAAACCATTTTAAAATGTTTTTTGCAATATTTTTATAGAAATATTTAGACATATTTTTTGAAAATATTTTGTGCTGTATGGGAAGAGCTGCGAGCGGGGGGAAGACAGATAGTCCCCAGAGCCCGTCTGCTAATTAGAGTCCAGGAAAAGACGGTCCTCGTAAGAAAATGGCAAGAATATCTCGCCAACTGCGAGTTTGGCCAGAGGACCGTCGATGCCATCCGGCCCTATCTGGCGGAGTGGCTAGATAGTCGGAGACACGGAGTATCGTATCACGCTGTGCAGGTGCTCACCGGACACGGGTGTTTCGGTGTGTACCTGCACAGAATAGGGAAAGAGGCTACCACACAGTGTCACCACTGCGACGGGGAGAGGGACACGGCGCAGCATACACTCGAGCGCTGCCCTGCTTGGGCTGCGCAGCGCCGTGTCTTTCAGGGAGAGGTCGGCAATGACCTCTCCCTCCCGGCCATATTGGCGGCTATGGTCGGGGACGAATCGAGATGGCGGGCATTCCTGGCCTTTTGCGGCCAGGTAATGTCCGCCAAGGAGGAGGCTGAGAGGATCCGTCGCGGGGAGGTAGATCCCCCCCAGGCGGGGGACCTCTCACAATAGAATTACAATGGGTGGACGTGACAAGCCTCGCGGCGTTCGATACGTCCACCCACCTGCTGGCCCTAGAGACCACAGGAACCACGCGGTTCCGACCGCACGAGAGTTGCAGCACCTCCCACTGGCTCCCCCCGACGAGGGAGTCAGTGGGAGGATGGGAGGTTCGGCGTCCTGCGGGGACAACGGGGCGTCGAACCATCCTCCCAGAAAAACAAGGGAGGAGTGGCGGGGTGGATGGTGTCCCCACCCCGCCACAACACAATAAATAACTAGGCTCCTAGAGCCCGGAGCCAATAAAGGCTCGTAGGAGGTAGCCCAATTAGGGCTAGACGTCGGGGGGCGTCGCGGATGCAATATTAACAAGTTCCCGGACGCCCCCCATAGACGCTCGGTAGGACACCCGTGAGGTTTTAGTGGGTAGGCTACACGTGTCGCACTTTCCTGGGCACGTGTGGAATCCCACACTACCCTCGTCCTCTCCCCGGAGGGTGGGGGTGTCTTCCCCTTCGGGGGCTACCGGTCAGGTTTGGCGGTAGTAAAAAATTTCCTCACGCTAAAAAAAAAAAAGGGGGGGTGCGATACGGCTGGGACCGTTAGGGGGGAATTTCTATTCCTCCCGCCGCGCCGGCCTAAAGGAAGAAAAACCTCGATAAAAAACCACGGGGCGGAGGGCTCCCATGCTCTGTCCCCTGATGTGCAGCGGCTGCCGGAGAGCGGGCAATGGCCCGGTCCGGTATCCGCCTGCGCATCCGGGAAGTATGGTGGGAGTGTTTTCAGGGGGGTAGGGGGGGTCCTAGTCCATTGCACGCCGGTGCTCCGGCAAGGCTAGGACTTCCTCCTTGGGGTCCGGGGCTTGGAAAGGGTTTGTTCTCCCCGTTTCCGAGGTGGGCAGGGATGCCGTCTCACCGAGGGGCGGGAAGACCCCCTCGCATAACCCCATTGCACGCCGGTGCTCCGGCAAGGGTTACAATGAGAGGGGGTAACCCTCTTTCGGGCTGGCCTGGTACGTGGTGCTGGGCCAACCGGAGAAGAGGCCCACGTCGACGGCTTGCACACCAGGGTCGTGGACCCACGGTGCCGTCGGCGTGGAGGGTCGTCTCGGGCCGCTTAGAAGTACTCTGAGGTCGGGGCCGAGGCGACCTGGGTGGGGAACCCGTCGAGCCGCTCGAATATATTTCGAGGTCGGGGCCGGCGGGTTCGTAATCAGCGGAGATCACCGGTAGTTTATATACCGGTAAAGCCGGCCGGGGGCGGTCGTCGGGGGGCTCTATTCCCCGCTTTTGTGGGCGGCGGGGGGCCGGGATAGAGTTTGCTCGGCCGGTCCCCCCGTTTGTCCATGGGGGCGGGACCGGGGTTCTTCGGCGGGCGTCAGCTGGTCGGCGGTGACCCCATGGGCCGGAAGCGGCCCCCGGACCAAGTCTGGTTCGGGCGGACATCTCCGGTACGGGTGTGGCGAGCCCGGGGTGCCAGAGCTCGGGTAGGTCGGACTCGTTAGGCTTGGTAGCCAACCGACCTAGGGGAAGGCCACCCCGAAAACAAACCACCCTAAAAAATATGGGAATAATGTCGACAAGAAAAGGAAAATCTTTGGGTCGTTCGGATCCTAAAAGTCGGCGTGTCGGTAGTTCCGTGAAGTTGGCACCCGACTTTAACAAAATGAACTTTTAATTACAGGAAATTGTAGCATTTTCTTTGCAGTTGTTTGTAGTAACAATAATTTCGTTTGTAGTTTTATCCATTTAAAAATAACAAAAAATTTAAAAAATCACTCTTACCCAAAATTGAGATATCTGAAATCCGCTTGCGCCACGTGTTTTAGAATCGTTTGTAGTTGTTTGTAGTAACAATAATTTCGTTTGTAGTTGAATAATTTAAAAGTTACAATGTATTTGCAATAAACAAATAACGTATCTCTGTCAGTTTTTAAGATATCTCGAATCCGCTTGCGCTATGTGCTTTAGAATCGTTTGTAGTTGTTTGTAGTAACAATAATTTTGTTTGTAGTTGAATAATTTAAAAGTTACAATGTATTTGCAATAAACAAATAACGTATCTCTGTCAGTTTTAAATATATCTCGAATCCGCTTGCGCCATGTGCTTTAGAATCGTTTGTAGTTGTTTGTAGTAACAAGAATTTCGTTTGTAGTTTTATCCATTAGGAAAAAACAAAAATTTTTAAAAATCACTCTTACCCAAAATTGAGATATCTGAAATTCGCTCGCGCCATGTGTCTTAAAATCGTTTGTAGTTGTTTGTAGTAACAATAATTTTGTTTGTAGTTTTATCCATTTGGAAATAACAAAAAATTTAAAAAATTACTTTTAGCTAAAATTGAGATATCTCAAATCCGCTCGCGCCATGTGTTTTAGAATCGTTTGTAGTTGTTTGTAGTAACAATTATTTCGTTTGTAGTTGACTAATTTAAAAGTTACAATGTATTTGCAATAAACAAATAACGTATCTCTGTCAGTTTTAAAGATATCTCGAATCCGCTTGCACCATGTGCTTTAGAATTGTTTGTAGTTGTTTGTAGTAACAATAATTTCGTTTGTAGTTTTATCCATTTGAAAATAACAAAAAAATTTAAAAATCACTTTTACCCAAAATTGAGATATCTGAAATCCGCTTGCGCCATGTGTTTTAGAATCGTTTGTAGTTGTTTGTAGTAACAATAATTTCGTTTGTAGTTGAATAATTTAAAAGTTACAACGTATTTGCAATAAACAAAGAACGTATCTCTGTCAATTTTACAGATATCTCGAATCCGCTTGCGTCATGTGTTTTAGAATCGTTTGTAGTTGTTTGTAGTAACAATCATTTCGTTTGCAGTTTTATCCATTTGGAAATAACGAAAAATTTAAAAACATATAGAAGTAATTTTCGTTTAACAAAAATCACAACTTCTATAAAGCAGTGCATACACACGTGTGTATGCCTACATAGGTTAGATGACGCGCTTTAACAGTATTTAACTGTTTAAAGCGCGTCACTAATCTACATAGGTTAGATAACGCGCTTTAAAAGTATTTAAGTGTTTAAAGCGCGTCAACTAACCTACATAAGTTAGTGACGCGCTTTAAACACTTAAATACCCCCCCCCCCGCCCACACTTCTAGTTCTAGGTTTACTCACACAATGGCGGAGGGGTGCAGGGGGGCCGAAGCTCCCCCCGCCCACGTATGTACTTTGATATGTTATATAAGATATGTTCATCATTGTTCCAATACTCAAAATAGCTGCTATATTTTCCAAACTTTTTTTGTTAATAACTTTTTAACGAATGACGAGCGCGGGCTGAAACCTTCTGAAGGTCACTCAGGAGGGTGACCTTGACAACATACTAAAATATCAAGGTTATCCAAGGTGATCCCCCATCTAAACAATTACCCGAAATTCTTGTTACTACAAACAACTACAAACGATTCTAAAACACGTGGCGCAAGCGGATTTCAAATATCTCAATTTTGGGTAAGAGTGATTTTTTAAATTTTTTGTTATTTTTAAATGGATAAAACTACAAACGAAATTATTGTTACTACAAACAACTACAAACGATTCTAAAACACATGGCGCAAGCGAATTCGAGATATCTTTAAAACTGACAGAGATACGTTATTTGTTTATTACAAATACATTGTAACTTTTAAATTATTCAACTACAAACGAAGTAATTGTTACTACAAACAACTACAAACGATTCTAAAACACATGGCGCAAGCGGATTTCAGATATCTCAATTTTGAGTAGAAGTAATTTTTTAAATTTTTTGATATTTTGAAATGGATAAAACTACAAACGAAATTATTGTTACTACAAACACCTACAAACGATTCTAAAACACATGGCGCAAGCGGATTCAAGATATCTTTAAAACTGACAGAGATACGTTATTTGTTTATTGCAAATACGATGTAACTTTTAAATTATTCAACTACAAACGAAGTAATTGTTACTACAAACAACTACAAACGATTCTAAAACACATGGCGCAAGCGGATTTCAGATACCTCAATTTTGGGTAAGAGTGATTTTTAAAATTTTTTGTTATTTTCAAATGGATAAAACTACAAACGAAATTATTGTTACTTCAAACAACTACAAACGATTCTAAAACACATGGCGCAAGCGGATTCGAGATATCTTTAAAACTGACAGAGATACGTTATTTGTTTATTGCAAATACATTGTAACTTTTAAATTATTCAACTACAAACGAAATTATTGTTACTACAAACAACTACAAACGATTCTAAAACACATGGAGCGAGCGGATTTGAGATATCTCAATTTTAGCTAAGAGTAATTTAAAAATTTTTTTTTTTTAATGGACAAAACTACAAACGAAATAATTGTTACTACAAACAACTACAAACGATTCTAAAACACATGGCGCAAGCGGATTTCAGATATCTCAATTTTGGGTAAGAGTAATTTTTAAAAATTGTTGTTTTTTCAAAATGGGTAAAACTACAAACAAAATTATTGTTACTACAAACAACTGCAAAAAAAATGCTACAATTTCCTGTAATTAAAAGTTCATTTTGTTAAAGTCGTGTGCCAACTTCACGGAACTCGTGTCGGTGAGGGTATTGTCCCGGTCCCCCCCACGTCGTCAACAAGCGACGGACTACCTGCAGTGTTGACAGCAAGCGCTGCAGGAAAATTGGCTATCGCTGCCGAATGCGGAAGGAAGGCAGGCAGTGCACCAAGGGATACGGACAAAAGATCCGC